>LR753306.1:2222190-2289534 GCA_902729485.2 Mus minutoides | reverse complement strand
ATATATATATATATATATATATATATATATATATATATATATATATATATATAAACTGTAAATACAAACAGTCACAATTTTTGTCTGCAACATAAATTGCTAAAGCAGGCCATAATATATTAGAATCAAATTAAGTCTTTGATACTTCTGAATTGTATTACTAAACTCAAACTTATAAATTTGCAGTGCCAGAAGACAGTGTGACCTAGTGTGAGACAAAATACTCCTTCAAGAATTAATAGATGTTACATAAAACTCAATGAATAAAATAGAGAGTTCTCATTACTTCTTCATTTAATAGCCCAAGCTTCTCAGTTTTTAAAAGTGGAAAACAATAATGCCTTCAGATGTATTAGAACAAATGTATTGCCATGGCTCTCACTACTAAGACTTGATTACAAGGACAGCGAGGGGGCAAAATATTGGTAGTGTACACACGAGGACCTGAGTTTGATGTCTATAAATAAATCACATAATTACACACACTTGTTATTCCAGCATTGTGCTAACAGACATCATGATGTCAAAACATCATGGTAACCCGGAGTGGTGACTCATGCCTTTAATCCCAGCACTCAGGAGACAGAGGCAGGCGGATTTCTGAGTTCGAGGCCAGCCTGGTCTACAAAGTGAGTTCTAGGACAGCCAGGGCTATACAGAGAAACCCTGTCTAGAAAAACAAAAAACAAAACAAACAAACAAACAAACAAAAAAACAACCAACCAACCAACCAAACAAACAAAAAAACATCATGGTAAAGAGGGTTTGTGGCAATAGAAAAAAGACAGCATATTCAACAAATGGTGCTAGCTTAAGTGGTAGTCAGCAAGTAGAAGAATGTAAATTGACCCACTGTTAACTTCTTGTACAATTATTTAAGACTTAAAGCAACTAACACATCCACTGGATGGTTTTAGCTTCTTTGTAAAAGAACATAGGTATGTGAGTTCATTTCTGACTCTTCAGTTCTATTCCAGTGATCTTCCTGTCTGTCTCTATACCAATACCATGAAGGTTTTAATCATCACTGCTCTGTAGTAGAGTTTGAGGTCATATGTGGGGCATTGGGCAATGCACGGACTGTCTGGTCTCCAGTTGAGCTGAGATGTTGAACCCCTGGATCCAGTGGTGATAATTCACCTACATGGGATGGAAGGAGTTCTCTCATGTCTCCTGGAACCGTGGATCCGGTCAAAGTTACCACCCACCCCCACAGCCCTCACAAGAGAAGCATGGTTAACAGTCACATATGCAATGTCCCAAGCTTCAGACCTTCAGGCTAAACTCCTCCCCAGGTACCTAGCAACAGCACACAATAAAGGGGGGGGGGACTGTTTGGCTCCTCCTCATTCTCCTGCTCTCTTGCTCTTATTCCTCTTACTCCCCTTACTCTCTCCTCTCCTCTCCACTCCCTCTCTCTCCCCTTTACTCTCTCTTTCTTACTTTCTAGCCTTTATCCTCTCTTTCTCCTTCCCCTTTCTCTCCTCTTGGCCATGGCTGGTCTCTCTCTCTCTCTCTTTCCACCTTTTCTCTTTCACCCTGCTTTTCTACAATAAAACTCTAAAACCACCAACTGTCTCTGTTCATCAAGGCCCGCTGCTCTTGGAGGATGCGATAGGCTTTCTCCTAATGAGCCATTTCTTTCTTTCTTTTTTTTTCTTTAAATATTTTATTAGATATTTTCTTCATTTACATTTCTAATGCTATCCTGAAAGTCCCCTATACCCTCCACCTGCCCTGCTGTCCTGCCCACCCACTCTCATTTCTTGGCCCTGGAATTCACCTGTACTGGGGCACATAATGTTTGCAAGCTATTAAACAATGAATTTATGAAATTCTTGGGCAAGTGGATAAATCTGGAGGATATTATCCTGAGTGAGGTAACCCAATCACAAAAGAAGTCACTTGATATGCACTCACTGATAAGTGGATATTAGCCCAGAAACTTAGAATATCCAAGATACAATTTAAAAAACACAAGAAAAGCAAGAAGAAAAACCAACTTGTGGATACTTCATTCCTCCTTAGAATAGGGAACACAACATCCATGAAAGGAGTTACAAAGACAAAGTTTGGAGCTAAGATGAAAGGATGGACCATACAGAAACTACCCCACCCAGGGATCCAACTCATAATCATCCAACAAACACAGACAGTAGTACACATTCCTGCAAGATTTTGCTAAAAGGACCCTGATATAGCTGTCTCATGTGAGGCTACGCCAGTGCCTGCCAAATACAGAAGTGGATGCTCACAGTCATCTATTGGATGGAACACAAGGCCCCCAATGGAGGAGCTAGAGAAAGTACCCAAGGAGCTGAAGGGCTCTGCAACCCTATAGGTAGAACAACAATATAATGAGCCATTTCTAATCTCCCAATAGAAGGTCTTCCTGTGCTCCAGTCAAGGCCCACTGTGCTTAATCTCTCCTGTGTGGGAACCTCTCTCTCTCAGCCCTGTCTCCCATAACCCCGGAGCTACAAGGTGTCGCCTCAGGGTTCCCAGTCAGGGGATGCCCCTTGTCCATGCCCTGTTGAGTGGGGTCAGAGGCTTAAATGCCCACCCGGGACCTAGTGGAAAGTGTTCATCAGCCCTCCTGTGTCTGCCTGCCCATAGCATAGGAGGAACTCTGGCCATATGCGGGCTATCCTCCCTTCCCCCTCCTTCCCCTGCCCCACACAGTCCCCTAAAATTTCTCTTATCGTTGAGAATAGTTTTCACTATCCTTGTTTATTTTTGTTGTTCCAGATGAATTTGAGAGTTGCTCTTTCTATCTCTGTGAAGAACTGAATTAGAATTTTGATGGGAATTGCATTGAATCTGTAGATTGCTTCTGGTAAAATGGCCATTTTTTACTGTGTTAATCCTGTCAATCCATGAGCATGGGAGATCTTTCTATCTTTTCAGGTCTTTTTCAATTTCTTTCTTCAGAGACTTGGAGTTCTTGTCATTCAGATCATTCACTTGCTTGGTTAGAGTCACACCAAGGTATTGGATTAGGGTTAGGGTGAAGGGAATTGTTTCCTGAATTGTTTCAGCCCATTTATCCTCTGAATAGAGGATGGCTACAGATTTGTTTGAGTTAATTTAATATCCCTGAAGCCTTAACAGTTAAAACATCTATGATCCAAATCACCTTTGAAGATTAAGCAACTAACTCTTAAAAGTTGAGAGTCCTTATAAATTGGAAATAAGTTAACATAGTTCAATAATATGGTAACATAATAAGTATTCCCATTACTTATCCTGATTATCAAGTTTCACATAATTATGGGGATGACCTTAATGCTAAATGGAGCCTAACTAGGTCACTAGGCATACTCTTTCTTCCTTAGGGAGGGGTTTATTCTTCAGCATTTTTGCTAGTTGCTAAGTGCTAGGGAAGAGCAATTCACACTTTTATTGCCTATCCAGCTGTTAAGCCTTTGAGATTAATGAATTGAGCAAAAATAATATTTCAGGGACTGTATTAATAACTTCACAACCATTATAAATCATGGAGCACAACAGAATGCTACTGTTTTCACTTAACATGGATATCACTGTTAAAGAAAAGAACTAAGTCTTGGCACAATGAACTAAAATTCATATGGCTTTTTTAGCATTTGATTTCCTGATCAACCATTGTCCCTCTTTATATTTATTATAGTCTATTGAGTTATATTCTAATAGTTGTTCCCTTACAATATTTTACAGATGTCTCAAATATTAATAATCTATCTTCCAAGTATTCCAAGTCTCTCCTTATAATAGTCTTCAACTTCCTAGACATTTATTTCCTTTGAAGTTACAGCCATTACAGAGAGTAACGGAACCACAGATTTGACGTCTTCATATACACAAAAGTGGGTTCTCACAAATGTTATTCCATAAAATTTCCATACCCTGATAGGTGTTAAATTGATTTCTTCAAATACTTTTCAAATTTCAGTGTAACTATAACTATCAAAATAATTCTCCATTTGCCCTAGGCACTAATCTCTGTTAATTAAAGTACTGTTGTTTAACAAAATTCTTCGTTCTAATGGAAAGAGATGTTATTGTTATAACTTTCACTGTTTAAAGTACAGTATGTCTCATGTCTATCTTTAAACATTGCTTAAATTTTAATATATATATATATATATATATATATATATATATATATATATATCATATGGAGTACTTACATGATTAAATTTCTATCAGCTTTCTAAATATGTCTACACCTCAGTCTATATTGAATGTTAAAGTCACTAATTTTAGTGTAGATGTATCTATTTCAGACTATATGAAAAAAATCATTTCTAACAAATCTGCCTTATTTTATGCTCAATATACCATTGAGTTTGGTTTGTTCTAATCCTGATAACACATAACTGACACTTACTTATCTCTAACAAGCTAAGCAACAGCACCTGAAACAAAGTGACCTTAGTGAAAGATAGTTTGAAAGTTCTACCTAAAGACTGACTAATGGTTAAGCTCTAAACATACATCTTCTATATGAAAAAATAAAGTCAACACACACACACACACACACACACACACACACACACAAAACCTAAAACAAACAAAAATTCTGTCTTTATTTTAACAACCTGAGTGCACTCAGAAACTATGATTACTTGAAACAAATCTCTATTTATCAAGAAATAATCTTGGTATACCAAATACTGACAGGTTCAGCCATGTATAATTGAGGTTTTAATTGTACAACTTAGGCTATGAGATTAATGTTAGCATCACTTTTGGTAAATGTCTATGTTGAAACTGAGCTTCAACATTTCTTTTAAAGCATAGATAACTTGGCTTCAATACAATATTATAGTGTCACAAAAATGTTCCACATTAAACTAAGTAGGTATCCATTGGTGTACTTTAAGTCTCACATGGCAGACAATGTTATCCTTGCTCAAGACCCCTCTGTTAGAAGTGACCTTGCAACCCTTATATTAGGTAATCAAACTTTAGCCCATGACATAACAATGTACATCTGACTAAGGCACAACTTAATGAATAATCAGTTTTATTGGACAACATTGCATTGCATTGTATAAAGATCTAAAAATTCATCAGTTAAATGAAATAAAACATCTGAAAATAGAAACACATGGATTGATTCAAATGTTCTTCCATTAAAGAAAACTACCTGGAACAGATGTCTCAAATGCTAAGTTCCACAACATGTTAAAAATAAAAACATGACAGAAGAAAAAAAGTATAGAATTGCCCCAGGCAATTACATTCTAAACTTTAGGA
Organism: Mus minutoides; assembly: GCA_902729485.2. NCBI lineage: Eukaryota > Metazoa > Chordata > Mammalia > Rodentia > Muridae > Mus > Mus minutoides. The sequence continues at coordinate 2,284,293 of LR753306.1, read as the reverse complement.
GACATTATTGTTTTTTCCCAGAAGGCATCTGTTTCAGAAAAGCAAATATAATTCTCTGAAAGAGAATCATTCAATACCCATTACCTCCTCTTAAGCATATATTCTGCATCCATATTGTCTACCTGAAAATGTCCACCCCATATCCATATACCACTCAGTATCTCTTCACAATTGTCCACCTGATATCCAACTATTCATAAAAATATTTCCCCACCTGCGTATCAGACTACGACTCCCACAGTCATATCTGTTGCTTGCAATTCACATTATTTGCTTGCAAGTAGCAATATATATATATATATATATATATATATATATATATATATATATATAATATTTAAAAAATGTTAATCTCAACTAACTAGAAAGGAATCGTCACATTAAAGAAAGACTGAAACACCACAAGGAGAACAGCTAATTCTAAAACTCTGTATCCTGCAGTAGAAACTTGTACTATAATCACTTGGTCTCCAAAGGTCTCAGATACCCTCAACTATAGAGCTGCACTGCATGGAACCCATATAGTTTCTCTTTGGGGCCAGATCCATCTCATGCATTCCACTTTCCTAAGTGAAGTCTTATAGTGCTGGCATCTCCTACAAACCTAGGTCTCCACTTTAATAGTGTCATACTACAACTGGAGTTCCAAGATATGGGTTCTGGAAACCAAACACATGTCCTTTAGAAGACAAGTAAGTGCTCTTGATGCTGTGCTATTTCTTCAGCCTGTCATTCATAAAAGTTTCAAATGCATGATTCAATATGTATCAGTCCTGCTAACTTGAAATTCTTATTTTAAAAGTGTGCATTCTGATCCTCTTTCTGTACAGAGTTAAAAAAGAAGAAAGATTGGTTTATATTTGCAGAGACTGTGTAAAGGTTTGCTTTGGAGAATAGGGTTTAGAATTAACTAAATGAAAAGGAAGAAAGGAAAATTCTGCTATGGTAGAAGTTTTATTTCATCTTGCATCTTATGTGAATATGTCTGCTTAGGGATATGTTTGCATGAATGTAGGTGCCTGCAGAGGCCAAAGGATGGTATTGGGTCACTTGAAATTGGAGTTACAAATTTACAGATGGCTGCCTACTGCAAGAGCAGCAAGTTCTCTTAACTTCAAAGCCATTTCTCCAGCTGCAAGACTGAACTATTTGTGCATATAAAATTCATGAGTGAAAAATATGTAAAATTCAGCTCAAATATTTCTTTCAAAAGAATAAAAATGGATATTTTCTCAAGTTCCTGAATTTAGTTGACATTAAAATCCCTTAATCATCCTGCCAAAATTAACACAGGACTATTTTCATCTGAATAACAATATCTTTATTAAATGCATTGATTTTATAAAGAAAAAACTCTCAAAAATCGTACTTTTCAGTTATAGAGTTAATCTCAACAGAAAGGTAGACTTGTCACCCCAATTAAATGGGGATCTTGTGCAAGATGATCTTCATTTCAAGACCTACCTGAACTAATAAGAGTGTTTTAAGGTCATTCTGGGCACCTTAGTGAAATCCAAGTTATTGAATAAAAAGCCCTGAAATTATGCAGATAAAAGTATCAAGAAATGGACTGATTCATTTGTTTTTACATATGAATGTATGTTCTTGTGTGTGTGTGTGTGTGTGTGTGTGTGTGTGTGTGTGTGTGTGTGAAAGAGAGAGAGAGAGAGAGAGAGAGAGAGAGAGAGAGAGAGAGAGAGAGGAAGGAAGGAAGGAAGGAAGGAAGAAGAAGAAGAGGAAGAAGAGGAAGAAGAGGAAGAAGAGGAAGAAGAGGAAGAAGAGGAAGAAGAGGAAGAAGAGGAAGAAGAGGAAGAAGAGGAAGAGGAAGAAGAAGAAGAAGAAGAAGAAGAAGAAGAAGAAGAAGAAGAAGAAGAAGAAGAAGAAGAAGAAGAAGAAGAAGAAGAAGAAGAAGAAGAAGAAGAAGAAACTTGAGAGGTGTCTTAGTCAGGGTTTCTATTCCTGCACAAACATCATGACCAAGAAGCAAGTTGGGGAGGAAAGGGTTTATTCGGCTTACACTTCCATACTGCTGTTCATCACCAAAGGAAGTCAGGACTGGAACTTAAGCAGGAGCTGATGCAGAAGCCATGGAGGGATGTTCTTTACTGGCTTCTGCATCAGCTCCTGCTTAAGTTCCAGTCCTGACTTCCTTTGGTGATGAACAGCACTATGGAAGTGTAAGCCGAATAANTATCACAGAAAAAGGAGTTTCAGTTGGGGAAATGCCTCCATGAGATCTAGCTGTGAGGCATTTTCTCAATTAGTGATCAAGGGCCCCTTGTGGGTGGGACCATCTCTGGGCTGGCAGTCTTGGGTTCTATAAGAGAGCAGGCTGAGCAAGCCAAGGGAAGCAAGCCAGTAAAGAGCATCCCTCCATGGCTTCTGCATCAACTCCGGCTCCCTGACCTGCTTGAGTTCCAGTCCTGACTTCCTTGGTGATGAACAGCTGTATGGAAGTGTAAGCCAAATAAACCCTTTCCTCCCCAACTTGCTGCTTGGTCATGATGTTTGTGCAGGAATAGAAACCCTGACTAAGACAAGAGGTAACAAAGGAGAATAGCAATGACCATGCAAGAAATTAGAGAGGGGAAAGGGAAGGGGGAAGTAATGTGTTTTATTTTAATTTTAAAACATAAACAACACTATGACATAATAAGAAAATGAAAAAATTAGACTAAAATAATTAAAAAAAAATCCAGGCTAAGATAGTATTAATGCTGAATTAGAAGGAATATTCTGAAAAGAAATATAGACAATTATCTAACCATGGAGGGCCATGAATGTAGTTCCAGTTAAAGCAAGAGGACAAGAAGAGAAGCTAACTTAAGCTCATGAATTTAATACTATACTAGACAATAAAATAAGACCATTTCTTATATACAGAAGTCATAGAATTACTACATAAAATAAAAATAAATCCATTTATTAAGGAGGAAATATATGAAATCATCTGCAAATATAGTGAAAGCTTTTGACAAAATTACCACATGAAATTACATAAGTATACACAAATGCATAATTTGGGCAAAATAAAAAATATGAAATTGGATCTACAGGATTAAAATAAAATAATCTCTATCAAAGGAAGCCAAAGACATGCATATTTTGAATATTGAAATCTATCAAACATTTCAAAGAAAGAGACTATCAAAATTCTCAATTTCTATTATTTGCTAGGAGAAGAAGTAGATCTCCAATAATCTTGACACTAACCTATGCTAGGAACACAACAAAAAATAAGGTTATAGTCCAGTGTATGTGATAATGGAGAACAGAAAATCTTCAACAACAACCAAACAACCCCCTCAAGAAAAAGTGAAAAAAAAAAAAAATTCCTAATGATTAAGCAGGATCATGCCAGGAATTTAAGGATGTGTCAAGATACACTTAATACACAAATCATTAAATGTAATGTGACTCATCAAGAGAATGAAAGATAAATATCATCATCATGATTGATGTAGAAAAGCATCGATGAAATTTAAAATCATCTCATAATAAAAATATTCATCAAATTAGTTATCCAAAAAATAGAACAATACAAAAACATGAAGTAACCCAATAGCTAACATTACTTTGAATGGGCAAAATAAACTTTTCTAAGATATGAAAGGAGACATATAAGTCTCTTTTATTCATTGCTTTTTTTTTTCTTTTAAAATGCCTGACAAATGCAACTCAAAAACTTGCAGTTTGAAGGAAGAATCCACGAACATGGCAGGGAAGTCATAGCAGGTGGACCTTGAGGAAGCTGATCACATGAGTGTCTCAGTTTTCTTTCTCGATTTCATTCAGTCTAGGACCTCAGTCTATGAAATTGTGCCACCATAGTAATTGTGGATTTGTCTACCTCAATTAACATGAGTCTTGTAAATTTCTCACAACTATATACTTAGAGGTTCATTTCTGTGGTGATTACAGTTCTTTCAAGTTGACTATCTAAATTAATAATAACCCTTCCTCATTTTTCCTATAGGCTCATAATCATCTCAGTAGAGCTTTAAAATTCTACAGCCTTTTATTGTTTCAGCACTATTTGAATTTGTAAATACAAAGTCTCTGCAGAGACTCATGAAGCCTTTCAACTGTAAACCTAAGTAATATCAAAAATAATCAAGTTACATATTTCCAACATACAGTGTTACAATGTGTTTACACTGGTTTATATGGAGTAAACATTCCCACTCCAAAATATTAAGAAAGAAAGCATGGCAATGAATGATTATACTAAAGTAAGATAACCCAGCAGGAAGAACAGCAAAATCTAAAAATCTGTGTGCTGCATGGGAATTTGTAATAGAATCACCTGGACTCCAAAGGGCTTAGTTAGCCTCAAACCTAGAGCTCTACTCTACCTAGTCCAAATCTCTATTTGGGCCAGGTCTATCCCATGTATGCAATGTTCCTCAATGAAGTCCAATGGTTCTGCTATTGCCAAAATACTGGGGTCTCCATTGTAAATTGAGTTTCACCTTCACAGAGTCATAGTTTGACTTTTCAAAGATTCCTTGTAGGGATTCAAACTCTGCCAACACATAGGCTTGGCTCAGTTGCTCTCTGTGTAGGGTTAAGCCTTTGTGCTACTCTCTCAGTGCACAGTTTTTTGTTTATTTTATTTTTTTGATGTTCTAATATCTTTAACAATTAGAGATGCTTTGTTATCTATTCTGCTTGTCCAAAATTTTTCACATAATCACACACATTTCCTTTCCAAACTTCACATTCTCCTTCTTTTTCTCTTCTGTCTTCTCCTCTCTTCATCACTCACTGGTTGAGAGCAGTGAGCAATAGCTAAAAGCAGCTGGAATGATTCACTGCCTTGAAATTCCTTGTGCCAAGCAAACTAGCCTCTTACTTCTCTGCTCATCCTCACTCCCATTGTCAGGAAATGGGCAGAATCTAGCTATATTATTATCAACTATATAATTTGTTTATTTTTATTTTGCCAAAGCATACCACAAATGGTATCTAGCATAAATTTCCAATAGTGTTCTTCCCTGGTGAAGTGTCATAGGGTCCAGTCTCTTAGAAACATCAAGATGTTAAGCCAAAGACATAATAAAGGTAAACCACATAATACATAGCAGAAAAAGATTGTAAGTAACTTCATTACTAAATTCAGTTGTGTGAAATTTATTCAATAATCTCAATAATCAGAATGGACCACTCACTTGACATTCATATTCATATCAGATCTTTCTAGGGATGAATATAAGGAATGAGGAGTAGTGTGTTGGGGAACTGAGTTCTGAGGTGTATTTTCATACTTCTTTGTCTAAGAAACAAAAACTGAGTTATAAATTGTGAAATTATAATTTGCATCTTATGGTTATGCATTCTGCTATAGCACTTTTTGAGAGAAAGGGAGAGGAAGGGGAGACAGAAGCTTTAAAGTTCCTGTGAGCTGATTCTCTTCTGTAGAAAATAGTATACTATTTCATAATTATGTAAAAATATTTCTTTAGAATGTAGCACATTTTTTCTCTTGAGAAAATAATTCATCAAATTTTATGTATGTACAAACTTATTTCTTACTGTGATATGTACTTGATGAAAGTGTAGGTCATTGTCACTCCTTTATTTCACAAGCTGCCAACAAAATTTATAAGCATAAAGCTGGCATTCAAAATAGATTAAGGTTTATATTGGTTCTAATTCACCTGCTACTGTTAATGGCTAGTGTTATATCTCCCATTTAAAATTGCTTCTGGTTAAAAATTATGCAGGCTCACACTCTTTAAGGATGTGGAGCTTAAAGCCATAATGGCTATTTCAAATTGGTACTATTCATTACCATTTCCTTATATTTACAGTACCGAATTGTTTGACATATAACAAAGACAGATAAGACTATCTGATTAAAACCATGCAATGTTGTAGAACTTTCAAATTGAAGTTTATAGGCCAATATTGATCTTATTTTCCCCTCTGCCAATCTTTAAGACTTAGCTGATACTAAAGATCAAAAGGATATTTTCCATGGGCTTTAAAATGTAACTAAACTAGAAATACAAGTTGTTCGACCACATGCATCATTGATGCCCAGCTCTGTTAGATCAATATAAATTCAGGAGATTGATTTGTTAAAATATCATGTAAGAAATAACTTTATTACCCTAAACCAATTATATTGATTTTAAGGATATTATTTTCTAAGTTGATTCTCTACATACCAAAATAGCAACAGAGTCTTGTCTTTAAACCTCAATAGTTAAAGTACCAATTACAAACTATACTATCCATTTTGTTCATAACGATTCCTTTTTATAGTCAGAATTTACATTGGTTTGTTTGATACTAAAATATATCCCATCCTATATGTATTTTTCAAAAATCTAGATTATTTAACTTGATGGTAGAAAATTATTTTAATAGTTATAAGTTAACAATGTAATTTAGAACTGAAAGTGTGTTGTATTTTTAAACATAAACAAAACAAAAACAATTTTATTTGACAAAAGGAAAAAGCATTTATTTACAATAGACTTTTTGCTCAAATATTGTTCAATGGGACAACCATGCTTCTCCAGATTTATCTTACAAGCAACCTAGGCAGAGACTGCTCTACCCTTCAAATGCCCTGATTTATTCCAGGAGCAGGGAATGCCAGAATATGTTAGCAGCGTGGCTACTCCCTCCCTCCTCCCCGACTCAGTGCACTGTGGGGAAAAACAAATCCCTCATCCTCATAACATCCCTTACTATAATATCCTGCAGCAATTATGGGATTTCACAGACAGGTGGGGTAGAAGTTGGCAAACCACAAATTCAATGAAGCCGTCACGTTCTTTTCCTAGCAGTACCTCAGGGTGATAGATGAGGTTGCTAGGTCTCCTGCAGTATAGTAAGCCAGAGGGAGGCAGGAGACAGAGCCTAGGAAAGCAGTCCCCTACAAACAGCAAATCTTTTACTCCATTTGCACAGCAAGGGATGGGTGAAGCCACTCAGGAGAGGTATGGAAGCATGGTAAGCATCAGGGGCTTCCTAGAAAGGCCAGAGTGGACTTCTGCCTTCCTATGGGACAGGTACTCCAAGTCAGTCAACATCCAAGAGCCCTATCTGTCCTGACAACCTGGTAAACTTCAGGAAATTACAGTCAGGGCTCCTCACATCTTCTGGTTATTTGGTTATTTGGTTAATAGAAATCTAAGATTAGTGTTTCTTAGGATATATAAAGATGGGGTATACTGCTGCTAAAAACTAAGCAAAGTAAATAGGGAGAAGAGAAGAGATTGCGACTAAGTGTGGTCTCTTTCCCTGGGAAATTTAGGCAGGTCCACAATCCCAACTTCAAGAGAGGTGAAAAAGGCACAGCTCTCAGGAGGCTGGGCTAGTCTCTAGCTGTTGCACTAGCCTTTCTGCTCCAGCAAGGTTCCAGCTACCTTTGTGAAAAATTGGCTTGTCTGAAGGGCCTCCTAACCGGCAGATGCCTCACTCTTCCCTAAGTAGAAGATGCTGGCGTGTTGTATTTTTCAAAAGATTAAAGAATGCATGTTTTATATTATGATAGTATTAAAAATGTTTCAGCAGTATGCTTATTTACTATAATGTCTTACACATGTATGTTGTTTTTTAAATTTGTTCTTCTCTCATACATTATAGCCTGACCACAGTTTCCCCTCATTATACTTTTGTTGTCATTTTGAAAAACGGAGACACCTAAGTCTATCTGTATTAAAAGTTAATTTTTTGATGTTCAACATGATGCCTAGTAATTGAAAACAAAAACATCAAATACATAAGGCAAGAAGATTTTAATGATTGTCTTTTTATTGCTTTTGCTGTTATAAAAACCAGCACTGGGAGGGAAAGGTTTATCTTAGCTTGCCTTAAAGTCTCTTTTAAAAAAATCATTGAAAAAATCAAGACAGGAAATCAATGTAGCTACATGGAGTAAGAAAATGCTGTGGAGGACATGGAGGGGTGCTGCTTCGTGACTTGCTCCTTGAGGATTTCTCAGCCTCCTTTCATATAACACCCAGGATCAACAGTCCACTACTTGTACCACGCACAATGGGATGAGTCCTCTTACATATATCTCTAAGTAAGAAAAATTCTTATAGACATGTTTATAGGAAAATCTTATGGAGGATATTTCTCATTAGATTCCCTCTTCCCAAATGACTCTACTTTGTGTAAACTTGAAACTAAAAATGGCCAGCACAGTGATATTTCACAAAAGATTCCAATATATTCCTGATAATTATATGGAAGTTGATATAAAATATCTCATGACACACAATACAATAGCAAACTCATATAAAAAAATGCAATGCCTTTTCCATCAGGGGAAAATGGAACTGACATGATACAAAATTGATAAGATGAAATGTCTTTCTGTCTCTTTCAATCTCCATGTCTCTTTGTGTATCTTGGCATCTGTCTCTTTCTAGCACATCTGTACAGCTCCCTTTGAATTTTCTATGTAAAAAAGGATGAGAATAAACTCCTAATCTACCTTCTTCCACCTCTAAAGAATAAAGTGCTGAGAATACAGACATATGCCTTCATGCCTGGTTTGATGTGGTATCTAGAATCAAGGATATCATGCATGTTAAACTATTCTTGGAATTTTTTTTCAGAATAAGGAGCAAATATAATTGTTTCTGATCTATTACAATTTTGTTTACCCTTCATTTAATATTTTTATTTTACTTTGTTATTGTTATGATTATTGTTGTTGTTGTTGTTTGAGACAGGGTTTCTGTTCTTAGTTTTGGCTGTGCTGGAACTCACTATGTAGATCATGCTTATCTTGAGGTCACAAAGACCCACCTTTGTCTACTAAATGCTGAGGTCAAAGGTGTGAGTCACCACACTTGATCTTCATTTAGTGTTTTTAGTTCTTATCCAACTCTGTAAAGTAAATACTAAGTGAGCACTGCTTTATACATGGGCTCCATTCCTTACAGGACAAATCATTTACTTTTCCAAATATCTCCCAAATTTCTCCAAATCTTTTTCCACCATTGTCCTGCCGCTCCTTTTTGTTTGTTTGTTTTTCTTTTTTTTTCTTTCTTTTCTTTTTTTTTTTTTTCTTTTTCCTAGAAAATGTTTCTTCGTACACAGCCTTAGCTGTCTTGGAACTCACTCTGTAAACCAGACTGATCTGGAACTAATAGAGATCTGCCTGCCTCTGCCTCTCAAATGCTGGGATTAAAGGCATGTGCCACAACAGAAAACACTATTTTTCCCTTTTCAAAGTTTTTGTTTTGTTTTTGTGTGTTTCTGTTTTTAGAAATTGATACATGAACACTGTACATGCATCATTTCTGCCTTATATTCGCCCCCTTCCAAATTCCCTGTGCCACACCTATATTCTCCTCACCTCTTCTTTAAGTGTTGTTGTATATTGATTTGTATTTAAAAACAACCTGTTGAGTTCATTAAGTGCTGCTCATGTATACATTTTTATGGATGACCACTTGGGATTGGATACTCTCTTGGGGAAATAATCTTTGAGGAATATCGTTTCTACCTTGCTCAGTAGCCATTAATTTTCTGTAGCTCTTAATCTAGAGGGTGAGATTTTGCTAGTAGATTTTGGCATGTTATCTGGTATCGATTATCTGAAAATATTGATAAGCAGTTCTTTGTCTTATATAGAAGACACAGTCAGATGTTTTGGTCCTCTGACCTTTGCAGTCTTCTAATATATTTCCTGTGTATAGTATAAGGCTTCTGTGTATAGTATAGGGCTTCTGATATAGATGATCTCCATGTACTGCAAAGGGAAATTCTTTGATGAAAAATAAGAGCTACACTTCTTTGTAGGTGTAAATCTACTTTTATTCACCTAAATGTAATTTTTGTCTTGGAGGCAAACCTAGGCCTAGTCCTGGAAGCTACTAGCCCCCACACAATCTTACCTATCCCCAGACTGTTTCAGCCTCTGGGACTTACTGCTCAATAAGCTCATAGTTCTTTATTATCTCAGGCTTGTGGGTTTATCTCAGCTATTCTGGCTCAAAACTCTCTTGCAGCTGACATATTCAATATGGCTTTTCTCTTCACTTCTGAATGGCTCTGCTTGGCCTCAAACTGACTCTAAGAATCTTTTCTAATCATCTGGTTCCTCCTCATTCTCTTTCTTATTATGTCTTTACTTGTGTCAACTTTGTTATCTCTTCTATGTAAAACTCTTGTTACCTGCCTCTCTAACACTCTCCCAATAAAACTGCCTTCTCCCTCTGTGTGTGGCGCTACACTCCCTCTCTACTGGATAGCTATCCATGATCTGTACTGCATCTTTGTACTGAACTCTCTTTTTCCTGTACAGTATGTCTCTCCCTTAAGTGGCTTCCCTTTCCCCTCTCCTCTCAAGAGAGTTGGGAAGATACTATTCTGTCAAATCTTTATCTGATACATCAGTTTTTCTACTACTGAATTAAACATCACTTTTGAACTTAGGTTCTTTCTTCTACAAACTAACTTTACTTTCATTGTTTGGGATTATAGGTGAGTACTAAGGCTGCATCTGTATTCTAGCCAGAAGGATTAAAAGTGTCTCTTAAGGGCTGAGCCACACCACAGCTAGAAACAGGGTTCTTCACTAAATAGCACAATCTGTGGATTCACAATGTGATCAAATATCCTGCATATTAAAGCATTTAGAATTAAAGTAGGAATTATTCTGGATTTAGAAACTGTAGAATAAAGTTCTGCTTTAGGGAGATGTCTATTGCTATTACACTTGAAATGATTCTTAACACTGAGATAATAAAAATTGGATACCACTAACAATGACTATTCTTGATAGCATTCTGAAATGCAAGCACGAATTCGGAAAGAGAGTAATTAAAGAAACCGTATATTTTCTTGTGTCTTCACAAAGTTAATGTAAATAATATGAACCTGGTATCAAAAACAAAAATCACTACAATAATCTTGTCAAATCCATAAAATAAGAATTTGGGATTATAAGAGGATCAAGGAATTTTAAAATATAGTCTTTAGCAGCAGAATGTGGATAAAAGAGAATCCCTATAAGTGAGCTTGTAAGCAAAAAGAAAAGTCAAATCTCGATGAGCTCCAGAAGTACTGTCTAGGATATTTAAAATATATAGTATGGATTCTGGTTGGTGCCATCCCTGTGCCATCCTGGGCACAAATTCAACAGATGACCTTATGGTCCCTAGAGGACTCTACACTCCACAGGTGTCCTAGCAGACCCAGGATCTTGTGATCACTGGTGAGTGGAAAGCAACATCTGTTCCAGAACAACCAGGAGGGGCTTGTGCCAGCAGGAACAGGGACACAGGAAACCCAACAACCAGTGTCTGGGGTTCCTTCTAGTCAGTACCAGCTCCACAACGGCACCTTGCACACAAAGCTGGTAGATGGTTCCACGGTCCCCAGAGGATTCTCCATGCCACATGCACCCTAATACACCAAGGATCTTAGGATCACTGAAGAAAGTCAGCCTCCAGAGAGGGCTCCGACCCCAGGAATCAAGTGAAGCTCCATCTTGTATCCAGGATCTCTCACAGACCAGTCCAAGCAAAAAAGCACATGATCCAAAGATGCAACAGAGCTTCTTGGACAGGGTCCCTTCAAGCCTTCATCCTCAGCCAGGAGGCAAAGCTGAAACCCAGACCTATGGGCACCTTCCCAGCCAGAGGAGACCTTGCCTGCAGAGACTGCTCTGACCACTGGGACACAGGAGAGATTTGGAATCCCAGGAGTATTTACACAGGCTAAATGAATCACAGGAGAAACAAGCTCCAGTCAGAGACAGCTAAAACATCTAACACCAGAGATTACCAGATGACGAAAGGCAAACATAAGAATCATACTAACACACCTTTGGTGGCACACACCTTTAATCCCAGCACTCAGGAGGCAGAGGCAGGCAGATTTCTGATTTCGAGGCCAACCTGGTCTACAAAGTGAGTCCCAGGACAGCCAGGGCTACACAGAGAAACCCTGTCTTGAAAAACAACAACAACAACAACAACAACAAAAACAAAAACAAAACAAAAAACAAACAAACAAACCCACCCCCCCCAAAAAAAGAATATTACTAACAGAATCCAAGAACACTTGTCATCATCACAACCCAGTATGCCCACCACAGCAAGTCCTGGGTACCCCAATATACCCTAAAAGCAAGATTCGGATTTAAAGTCATATCTCAATGATACTGGTTGAGGATTTTAAAGGGGCATTAATAACTCACTTAAAGAAATAAAGTAGAACACTGCTAGACAAGAAGCACAAAAATACCTCAAAGAATTACAGGAAAACACTGCTAAACAGGAAGAAGTCCTTTAAGAGGAAACATAAAAATCCCATAAAATTTACAGAAAAACACAACCAAACAGATAATTGAATTGTACAAAACCATCCAAGATCTAAAAATGGGAGTAGAAACAATAAACAAAACATAAAGGGAGACACCTCTGGAGATAGAAATCTTAGGAAAGAAATCAGGAACAATAGATACAAGCATCAGTAACAGAATACAAAAGATGGAAGAGAGAATCTCAGGTGCAGAAGATTCCATAGAAAACATGGACACAAAATCAAAGAAAATGCAAAATGCAAAAAGATCCTAACTCAAAACATCCAGGCAATCCAGGACAGAATGAGAAGACCAAACCTAAGGATAGCAGGTATAGATGAGAAGAAATATTTTCAACATCAAAGGCCAGTAAATATCTTCAAGAAAATTAAAAAATGGTCTATCCTTTCATCTTAGCTACAAACTTTGTCTCTGTAACTCATTCCATGGGTACTTTCTTCCCTATTCTAAGGAGGAATGAAGTATCCACACATTGGTCTTCCTTCTTCGTGATTTTCTTGTGTTTTGGAAATTGTATTTTGGGTAATCTAAGTTTCTGGGCTTATATCCACTTATCAGTGAGTACATATCAAGTGACTTCTTATGTGATTGGGTTATCTCACTCAGAATGATATCCTCCAGATCCATCAATTTGCTGAAAAATTTCATAAATTCATTGTTTTTAATGGCTGAGTAGTACTCCATTTTGTAAATGTACCACATTTTCTGTATCCATTCCTCTGTTGAGGGACATCTGGGTTCTTTGCAGCTTCTGACTATTATAAATAAGGCTGCTATGAACATAGTGGAACATGTGTCCTTATTACCAGTTGGAGCAGCTTCTGGGTATATGCCCAGGAGTGGTATTGCTGCATCTTCTGGTAGTACTATGTCTAATTTTCTGAGGAACCATCAGACTATTTTTTAGAGTGATTGTACAAGCTGGCATTCCTACAAGCAATGGAGGAGTGTTCCTCTTTCTCCACATCCTTGCCAGCATCTGCTGTCACCTGAATTTTTTATCTTAGCCATTCTGAGTGGTGTGAGGTGAAATCTCAGGGTTGTTTTCATTTGCATTTCCCTGATGATTAAGGTTCTTGAACATTTCTTCAAGTGCTTCTCAGTCCTTAGTTGAGAATTCTTTGTTTAGCTCTGTACCTCATTTATTTTTAATGGGGTTATTTGAATTTCTGGAGTCCAGCTTCTTCAGCTCTTTGTATATATTGGATATTAGTATCCCATCAGATTTAGGATTGGTAAAAATCCTTTCCCAATCTGTTGGTGGCCTTTCCCATAATCAGCCACCAAATGCAGACAGTATTGCATATGCCAGCAAGATTTTGCTGAAAGGACCCTGATATAGCTGTCTGGTATGAGGCTATGCCAGTGCCAGGCAAATACAGAAGTGGATGCTCAGAGTCATCTATAGGATAGAACACAGGACCCCCAACGTAGGAGCTAGAGAAAGTACACAATGAGCTGAAGGGGTCTGCAACCCTATAGGAGGAACAACAATATGAACTAACTGGTACCCCCATAGCTCATGTCTCTAGCTACATATGTAGCAGATGATGGAGTAGTCTACCATAATTGGGAGGAGAGGCCCTTGGTCTTGTGAAGATTATATGCCCCAGTAAAGGGAAATGCCAGGACCAGGAAGTGTTATTGGGTGGGTTGGAGAGCAGGGTGGGGGAAGGGTACAGAGGATTTTTGGGATAACATTTGAAATGTAAATTAAGAAAATATCTAGTAAAAATTGCTTTTGAAAAAAAAAAAAGAAAATATATAGTGTCAGACCAGATACATGTGATTTCCATAGCAAGTGGTCAGTAGAAAAAGGGTCTTCTGGCCCCTTGGTATTGCAATCTTTATATGCCCCAATAGAGGGGAATGCCAGGACCAAGAAGTGGGAGTGGGTGGGCAGGAGAACAGGGCAGGGGGAGGGGGGAGGAAACTTTTGGGATAGCATTTGAAATGTAAATTAAGAAAATATCTAATAAAAAATTGAAAAAAAAAAAGAAAAAGGGTCTACTGATATAACCTGTTGATCAGTGGATCTTACATTTTTTTTGAATTATTATCAGATTCTGAAATTAGTGAGCAAGAATTTTAAGACTCAATGTGAACACAGAATTCTATGATTTGTGTCCCAAGTTTATGGACACATGTTGGTAAGTAGGAAGTGACATATATATTACAAAGGTGAGTATCTGTCTGCCTCTTACATTACAAAGCAGTGATCTGACATCTGACTTGTGGTAGAGATCAGCACTGCCAATACTAGGGGATGACTCACAGATCATCATGGCCCATTCTAAGCCTCCTGTGCACATTGCCTTGATTTGGGTAACTTCTTGATTCTTCTTGTACTTGCTGATGCATTATTGTGAAAATATCTCTTACATTAAAAAACAAAATACAAACAAACAAACAAAAAACAAATCAAACAAAACAAAAAGCATTGGAACCTCCTCACACCTGAGTTAATAATTTGCCTTTAGGTTACTTAAGACTTAAGTTGATAGCATACAATATACTCAGCATGGTTGTTTAACCTGATTTTAAGAGAACAATATAAGAACCAAAATTATTTGCCTTCAATTTATACGTAGCTATTAGCCCAAAAGCTTATATACTCATGTACGCTTCTATTTCCCTGACCCTGCAAGCAATGACTATATACTTGTATGTTGTGATAATAAATGCTGAAAACAGTAAATATATTGGAAGAACTCTTATAAAATTAATATCTAACACAAATATTAGATACAGATTGATGTCTGTGTGCAATACTGCTAGTTATTTATGTCAGTTAGAGTTTATAAAGTTCCATTCTATTTAAAACTTTTAAAATATTTCTGTGATATATCACTCACTTCTTCCCAGTACAATATTTTTGAGCTTCTCAATAAATATAGAACTTAGGCCCTTTGTTAGGGGGACACACACACACACACACACACACACACACTGGCCAGACACAAGCAAAAGAAAAGGCAGTATTTAAGCAGGGACATACTCAGATTCAGACAACAGAAATGCAGATGACAGAAGACATAAGAGAGAAAGATTATTCAAACCTAGACTTGCCCTGGGTAAAATTACTCAGAGAGGAAGTGGTTTTATTTCTTTTCCTTAATGCAACACTGATCCAGTTTGAGGATTATTGGGGTATTGTTTTTGTTTGTTTGTTTGTTTTGGTTTTTCGAGACAGGGTTTCTCTTTATAGCACTGGCTGTCCTGGAACTCACTCTGTAGACCAGGCTGGCCTCAAACTCAGAAATCCACCTGCCTCTGCCTCCCAAGTGCTGGGATTAAAGGTGTGAGCCACCACGCCCGGCTTTTGGGGGTATTATTAACAAGTTCAAAACAATTCACTTGTCCACTGTGTTAAAGTTTCTAGGATAAACAATTAAAGAAGCATTAAATATTTTGTTATGATTTCACATGTTCATGGATTCTTGGCCCGACACAGTGGATCAAAACTTGTCAGTGAGTTGTTTACTAGAGATTTTTTTCAACTCAAAACAAAAAAGAAAAGAGGAAGTGTTAAGTAGAAATGGAGGAGTGAGAGAGAAAGAGAGAGAGAGAGAGAAAAATGGTAGGAACAGAGAAAGAAGATGATAAAAGAACAATGTAGCTATTAAGGACTTACGTGCTATTATCTTAGGACCAAAATCACTAACACATGAGCCTTTTTTTGGGGAAATACTGAAAACCAAAACCTAAACCAGCATCCAAGGGTCTCCCAAGCCAAGTATTTCCGTCCATGTATATTAATTACAAGTTCCAAATGTTCTTTGATGTTCAAGGCAACCCAGAATGGATAACACAGAAAGAAATTCTTTGCCTCAATACAACAAAAATGACTTATAATTCAATGACATGGTAGAGTCCTCATTTCTATCTGAAACTGTAGAAGTACTGTCTACATTTCTATCAGCACTTTAGTCTTCTGAGAGCCAACACTTTGGCTTATAGTCTCTTTTACTTTCTCTAATTCACTTCTCTACTTTGAAATATTCTTAAAATGCACTGATTCTAAATGTTTAAAAACAAAACACTTTAATATTATAAATAAATTATACCTCATTTCTCCACAATATAGTCATTGGTTAATGTTATTGTTACTGTGACTACAGTATAAGACAACATGACAAAACTCTTAACAAAAGGGACTATTTTTGATCCATGGTTTTAGAGAATTGACAGCATAGTTACTTGGCTTCTTATTTCCTGGCCCCTTAATGAGGCAAACCATTAAAGAAGCACAATTTGTCATGGTGGACAGAATATGAACAAAATGAGGTGCTAGAAGGAGAATGCCAGAAGACTTCAGTCTTTTCAGTGTCTAGTATTTAAAGATCTAAGTTTGATAGCTCCACAAAATGATTTGTGGTATATAAATTGGCAATCATTATGCACTGGTGAATCTTTTCATTCTTTGCAAAATGCTTATTTTCAATTACTGATCAGAATATCACTTTTTTTTCTATGCATCTAAAATAGACAAAGCAGAAATGAATAAAACTACATTGAAATATGAACATATTAGGGCCAACTTTTTAGGAGATTGAAGACTTTTCACTATGACTATTTTTTAAATAAATGAAAACATATTAAATTTATAAAATATGTCAATAAAACCAATTAATCTAACATATATTTAAATATATTGCAAGGTGTCATCAGAAAATATATGATGTTTTAACTATCAACTTTTTGGTTACAAAAACTAACGACAGACTGAATTACAATTTAACAAAAAGAATTGAAAACTTACCTCTATATATTCCTGCATTCTCTTAGTACAGTGCAATTAAGTTAAAAGTAAGAAAAAATCCATATATATGTAAATAAGAAATACACTTCTTGGGAGTTTATTGGAGAACAAAAAATTATACCATAAATCAAAAACATTTACAACTGAAAGTAATAGAAATATGACCTAGAATTGGACCTGATACAATTTATATTGTGCTTAATACTACTAAAATGTTTATATTAGAAGGGGAACTGATTATCAATATGCTTAAAAAGGAAAAACAAAACTATTAAGAGAGTAATAAGAAAGATGAAATTAGAAATTTATAACATAGCTGAATAATATTGTCAGAAAAAATATTGCAAATAATATGCAATATCAACATCAATTGAGAACTTTTACCAAGATGGATGCAGAAAAGAAATAAAGAATAAACACTAACTCTTTGAAATATAAATGAAGAAATGAACAAGGTGCTGAAGAAATTGAAAAGAATATATAATGAATAGATTGCTAACAAATTTGAAAGTATATGGAATGCAATCCCAAGAAAGTCTCTTTTTCAAAATGATAAATAATAATAATAATAATAATAATAATAATAATAATAATAATAATAATAATAAGGCTGAGGAGATGGCTTTGTGGTTAGGAGCTCCAGAGGACCCCGGTTGGATTCTAAGAATCTCCATGGCTGCTCACAACAATCTGTAACTCCAATTCCAGAGGACTTGATATCTTTTTCTGGCCTCTGTGGCCACTGGATGCATTCAGTGTATGGACATGTAAGAGAACACTCAAAAACATCAAAGTAAAATTTTGAAAGTAAAAAGTATTTTAAAAAATATGAAGTGTGGACTTTTCAGTCCTACTTAGAAGGGGAAAAATAATCAAAGGAAGAAGAGGGAGAGGGGAGCGGGAGGGAAAATATGAGTCAGGATCAGGTGTGGGAGGTTACAGGGAAGAAGTACAGAGGGTCAGAAAACTGAACACAGGTTTGTAGCAGTGAGGAATGAGGATCTGGGGGTAGCCACTAGAAAGTCCCAAATGCCAGGTAAGCAACAAGCTCCCAGGACCCAACATGGATGACATTATCTGAAATACCCAACAAAGGGGAGATAGAACCTATAGAGATCATATCCAGAGGTTAAACACAGCCACCAGTTGAGGGATGGGGCCACCCATCCATGTCAAAATATTAAACAAGCATTGTTTCTGTCTAATTGAAATGTAAGGACAAAAAATGGAGACTGAAGGAAAGGCTATCCAGAGACTGCCCCACTTCCTGCAGATGGAACCCAACACATCTGCAGGAACCAAACCGAGACACAATTGCTGATGCCAAGAAGTGCTTGCTGACTGGAGCCTGGAATAGTGTTCCATAAGAGGCTCTGTCAGAGCGTGACAAATACAGATGTGGGTGCTCAAAGCCAACCATCAGACTGAGCAGGGGACCCCAATGGAGGAATAAGGGGAAGGATTGAAGGAGCTGAAGGGTTTTGCAACCCCATAGAAAGAACAAGATTATCAATAAACCAGACCCCCCCTGCCTATAGCTCCCAGGAACGAAACCATCAACCAAAGAGTACACATAGATGGATGCATAACTCCAAGTACATATGTAGCAGAGGATTGCATTATCTGGCATCAGTGGGAGGGGAGTCCCTTGGTTCTGTAAATGCTCAATGCTCCAGTTTAGGGGAATACTAGGGCTCTGAGGCCAAACTGGGTGGGGGAGCACCCTCAAAGAAGCAGGGGGGAGAGAGAATGTGATAGGGGATTTGCAGAGGGGAAATTGGGAAGGGGGATAACTTTTGAAATGTAAATAGATAAAATAACCAATTTTTTAAAAATATGGACAAGCCATTAGAAACATTTTATTTAACATCCCATATAATAAAATATTAGAAATAGACTATTCAAAGAGGGATGTTAAATAATAAGGAACAACACTTTTGACATTTTTGAATG
The DNA here is from genome assembly GCA_902729485.2 of Mus minutoides. Taxonomy (NCBI): domain Eukaryota; kingdom Metazoa; phylum Chordata; class Mammalia; order Rodentia; family Muridae; genus Mus; species Mus minutoides. The sequence continues at coordinate 2,265,274 of LR753306.1, read as the reverse complement.
AGTAGGACATACATCTTTGGCTTATGTAAAGAGGCTCATGTATCTTTATTTTGGAAATCAAATAAATGCAAATAGAAATGGGCTATAATGAGACAAAATATTAAATCATTGATAACATTATGTGAGGTAACATAAAAGTATGCTGATATATGTTAATACTTTCAAAATCCATAAGATCTGAATATACAATGCACTTAAAATAATAGAATTAATCAATAAATATCAAAATGAAGGTATCAAACTATAATGATGCTGAGAAAGAAATGTAAATTTATTCAACAGTGAAAAATATAAAACACCGCAACAGGTATACAAATACTTTGCAAAATGAATATTTATTACAATGAATTAATAGTAGCACTATTAATGCCACTGCTCTTATATTATTTGGTATATATCCTTTTCTTGCATACTCTGTGACTAAGTCATAAAATACCACATGAACATCTCCACCCACAAAATTAAATTTCATACATATTTAATTCACTAAATACAATTTACCCTCCACCTGAATAACCACATAGTTAATTATCAACTCCCCCAAATTAGCAGCTTTTCCTTTATTACCCATTTTAATTATATCTCAGTATTGCCAGAATGTCGGCTCCTTTACATGACTAACATTTTTCTTATAGAAAAAAAAAAAAAAAAAAAAAAAAAAACCCATACCCTTAGATGAGCGAAATTTCTAAGATTAAATGCCATGTCCCCAAGGATTGATTCTAAGTGCTTAAGGCAACACTCTACTGTGATAGATGACAATATATTAAAACCACGTATTTCAGTTTCAGTAAGTGGTGCCTTTCTTTTGAGCTATTATATCATTTGATTTAACAGGTTTTTATTGCTTGAGTGAGAATTAAATCAGTCATGCAAAACACATATTTTTGCTCCGCTTGTGTGACAAAGCTTATATCATACTTTTAAAAAGCTCATTTTTTTCTTCAGATAGGCTAAATTAGAGTTCCTTCTTGCATTTCTTAAAGGAATACATTATGATAATAACACAAAATGTAGCAAACCAGTTAGGAAATTCAGACTGTGCCAGAAATGACACATACTGTAAATCTGTAGTGTTATGTTCCTTTTTTTTTTTTTTTAATTTGCTATGTGCTTAATTTACTTGCAGACCTAACATTTTTAAAAACAAGATTATTTTAGTTTTAATTATGTGTATGAGTATCTGTTCTCTATATGCATGTAAATGCAGGCACCTATGGAGACCAGAAGAGGGAATCAGATCTCCTGGAATAAAGTTATAGATAGTTTTGACCCTCACAGGATGGGTGCTAGCAAAAGATTATAGGTCCTCTCAAAAACTTCTACATACTGAACTATCGCTCTAGAACCTCAGACATCAATTATTTTTATCTTAATTTTTAAGTTTTTGAGAGCTACATATATGTGTACTGTATTGGCATCATTTCTCCTCCCTTTCCTCTCTCCAACACTTCCTAAATCTTCTCTACTTCTCAAATTCATGGATCCTTATTCAATTATTATTACTATTATTATTATTATTATTATTATTACTATTATTATTATTATTATTATTATTATTATTACATATATATACTTATGAATTTATAACTACAACCTGTTAGGTTTCTTTATTGTTGTTCATGTGTACATATACTTAGAGATGACAGCTTGCTATAAGATAACTTATGAGGAAGTCTGTCCCAAGAAATGACATGAGTCTTCCTCTCTCAGAAACCCATAATTGCTGCAAATAATATTTAAAAGACTTAAAAAAAAATCGCAAGGCCTTTGGTCTAGCAATGTTTATAGGCCCCAGTACAGGGGAATGCCAGGGCCAAGAAACGGGAGAGGGAGGATAGGGGAGCAGGGTGGGGGGAGGATATAGGGGACTTTTGGATAACACTTGAAATGTAAATGAAGAAACTCTCTAATAATAATTAAAAAAAGATCACAGAAATAGACCACCATAGAAAGAGCAGCACTAATAGATTAGTTTTTCCCCTTAAAGAGGAATTTTTTGTTTGTTTTTGTTTTTGTTTTTGTTTGCTTTTTTGTTTTTGTTTTTGTGTTTTTGTTTTTGTTTTTGTTTGTTTTTGTTCTTGTTTGCTTTTTTGTTTTTGTTTTTTGTTTTTGTTTGTTTTGTTTGCTTTGTTTGCTTTGTTTTTGTTTTTGTTTTTGTTTTTTGTTTTTGTTCTTGTTTGTTTTGTTTTTTGTTTTTGTTTTTGTTTGTTTGTTTTTTGTTTTTGGTTTTGGTTTTTGTTTGTTTTTCTTTGTGTTTTGTTTTTGTTTTTGTTTGTTTTTCTTTGTGTTTTGTTTTTGTTTTTGTTTGTTTGTTTTTTGTTGTTTTTGCTTGTTTGTTTTTGTTTTTGTTTTTGTTTTTGTTTGTTTGTTTGTTTTTGTTTTTTGCTTTTGTTTTTGGTTTTGTTTTTTGTTTTTGTGTTTGTTTGTTTTTGTTTTTGTTTTTCCCTTTTGTTTTTTGTTTTATTTGTTTTTGTTTGTTCTTGTTCTTGTTTGTTTTTGTTTGTTTGTTTTTGTTTTTGTTTTGTTTGTTTGTTTTTGTTTTTGTTTTGTTTTTTGTTTGTTTGTTTTTGTTTGTTTGTTTGTTTGTTTTTGTTTTTGTCTTTGTTTTTGTTTTTGCTTTTGTTTTTGTTTGTTTGTTTTGTTTTTGCTTTTGCTTTTGTTTGTTTGTTTTTGTTTTTTGTTTTTGTGTTTGTGTTTGTTTTTGTTTGTTTGTTTTGAAAGATCCTGAGAAAATGTAACAGGTCTCAAAGACCCCGAAACTGGGAAAGAGATTTCATTATTAGTAGAAAGCCTTTACATAGCTAAACATAATTGCCTGAACATTTCTTGAATCTGTGTGCTTGCCCCTACTATTCTTTGAATGCATGTATTTGCCAACTGCTATAGCTCATTGCCAAGAGTTTGTGGGTTAATTGATGGATTGAGATGCAGCTCACTGCCAAGTGTTTGTGGTAAGAATTTCACTTTGCACCTGTGCACCCGAGCATAAAAATCCTCCATGTACCCATTTCTTCTGTAGAAAGAATGGATATTGTCAGATATTGTCAAATCAGAAAAATCCCCTACTCCCTTCTCCTCCTTCTCTCCCTCTTGAGGAACCATAAAAACCGGGTCCTCTTTTCCCTCAGGGTCAACTCCTCTATCCACTTCCGGGATATGAGTCGTCCCCAGAGCTCTGGCTTTCCCCGAATAAAGCCTCATTTGATTTGCAGCAAGCCTGGTCTTCTGTGAGTTCTTGGGGGATTCGCCAATATCCCGTGACTTGAGTGGAGGTCTCCCTACGGGGGTCCTTTCAGTTTTTGTTTTTGTTTTTGTTTTTGTTTGTTTTTGTTTTTGTTTGTTTTTGTTTTTGCTTGTATCTATTGGCCTTGGATTCAAATCCCCAAATCTACAAATTAGCAATTAGACAAACAAAACAAAACAAAACAAAAAACCAAAACAAAACAAAACAAAACAAAAAACTTTGAACAGGAAAGAAAAATATTATAGTAGTATACCACACAAATTTACAGATTACTCATTAACCACATACAATTTGAACAAGGAAGTCTTTGCTGTACTTTTAAAAAAACTAGAGAAAACTACAAGTATAAAGAGCCTGGGAATGTAATGTTCTTCCAGTCTTGGTGAGAGATATAAGCATGTATATAATACAGTTGACACTATCTTATGATTTTTTATGTTATTATTCTATTTATATTATTATTACAAACTTTATTTTATTGTAAAAGATGAATTAGGTAAAGTATCTTACTTTGAGTTGTTTTTCTTTTTTTAAGGATTTTTTTTTCTTGAATGTTTTCTTTATTTACATGTCAAATGTCATTCCTTTTCCTGGCTCACCCTCTCTCCAGATTATCCCTATTCTGTCCCTGCTCACCCTGATTCTATTAGGGTGTATACACACACACACACACACACACACACACACACACACACACACACACACACAAAATCCTGCCTTGGCCTTCACCTAATCTGGGGCATCAAGCCTTCAAAAGACCAAGGTTCTCTCCTGTCATTGATGCCTAAAAAGGCCATCCTCCACTGTATATGCAGCTGGAGCCATGAGTCGATCCTTGTGTACTCTGGTTGGTGGTTTATTCCATGGGAGCTCTGGAGGGTCTGGTTGGTTCATATTGTTGTTCTTCATATTGGGTTGCAAACCACTTCAGCTCCTTCAGTCCTTTCTCTAACTCCTCCACTAGGGACCCTGGGATCAGTCCAATGGTTGGCTGCAAGCATCTGCCTATATGGCGCTCTGGCAGAGCCTCTCAAGAGACAGCTATATCAGGTTCCTGTCAGCATATACTTCTTGGCATCCACAATAGTGTCTGGGTTTGATGATTGTATATGGGATGGATCCCCAGGTAGAGCAGTCTCTAGATGGCCTTTCATTCAGTCTCTGCTCCACAATTTGTCTCCTTATTTCCTCCCTTGAGTATTTTGTTCCCTTTTCTAAGAGGGACCAAAGCATCCATACTTTGGGCTTACTTCTTCTTGAGCTTTATATGGTCCTTGGATTGTATCTTGGGTATTTGCAGCTTAGGGCTAATATTCACTTATCAGTGAGTGCATAGCATGTGTGTTCTTTTGGGATTGGGTTATTTCTTCCAGAATGATATTTTCTAGTCTCATCCATTTGCCTCAGAATTTCATGAAGTCATTGTTTTTAATAGCTGAGTAGTACTCAATTGTGTAAATGTACCACATTTCCGGTGTCCATTCCTCTGTTGAAGGACATCTGGGTTCTTTAGAGCTTCTGGCTATTATAAATAAGGCTGCTATGAATATGGCGGAACATGTGTCCTTGTTACATGTTGGAGCATCATTTGCGTAGATGCCCAGAAGTGGTATGCCTGGGTCTTTAGGTAGTACTATGTCCAATTTTCTGAATATCCACCAGAATACAAACAGAGTGATTATAAAAGCTTGCAATCCCACCAAAAATGGAGAAGTGTTCCTCTTTCTCCACATCCTCATCAGCATCTGCTGTCACCTGAGTTTTTTATCTTAGCCATTCTGAATAGTATGAGGTGGAATCTCAGGGTCGTTCTGATTTGCATTTCCCTGATGACTAAGGATTTTGAACATTTTTAGGTGCTTCTCAGACATTCTCTATTCCTAATTTGAGAATTCTTTGTTAAGCTCTGTACTCCATTTTTCAATAGGGTTATTTGATTCTCTGTTGCCTATCTTTTTCAGTTCTTTGTATCTATTGAATATTACCCATATATTTGATTTAGGATTGGCAAAGATCTTTTCCAAATCTGTTAGTTGCCATTTTGTCCTATTGAGAATATCCTTTGCCTTTGCATTTTTATGAGGTTCTATTTGATATCAGAGCATAAGACATTGTTGTTATGTTTAGGAACATTTCTCCTGTGTTCATGTGTTCAAGGATCTTCCCAGCATACTTTTCTATTAATTTCAGTGTATCGGGTTTTATATGGAGGTCCTTGATTGACATGGATTTCAGATTTGTACAAGGAGATAAAAATGGTTCTATTTGCATTCTTCTACATGCTGACTACCAGTTGAATCAGCACCATTTGTTAAAAATGCTGTCTTTTTTCGACTGGATGGTTTTAGATACTTTGTCAAAGATCAAGTGACCATACATGTATGAGTTCATTTCTGGATCTTAAAGTGTATTCCACTGATTTTCCTGCCTGTCTCTGTACCAATACCATACTTTTTTTTTTTTTAATCACTATTTATCTGTAGTACAGCTTGAGGTCAGGGATGGTGATTCCCCTATAAGTTCTTTTAGTGTTGAGAATAGTTTTTGCTATCCAGGGATTTTGGTTATTCCAAATGAATTTGGAAATTGTTCTTTCCAAATTCTCTATGAAGATTTAAGTTGGAATTTTGATAAGGATTGCATTGCATCTGGAGATTGCTTTCTGCAAGGGTTAGTTTTTCTATATTCGTCCTGCCAATACATGAGCATGGGATAACTTTCCATCTTCTGAGAGCTTCTTTGATTTCTTTCTTCAGAGACTTGAAATTGTTCTCATACAGATCTTTCACTTGCTTGGTTAGAGTCACACCAAGGTGTTTTATATTATTTGTGACTATTGTGAAGGGTGTAATTTTCCTAATTTCTTTCTCAGCCTGCGTATCCTTTGATTAGAGGAAAGCTACTAATTTTTTTGAGTTAAATTTATATCCAGCCACTTTTCTGAAGTTTTTTTTTTTTTTTTTTTTTTTCAGGTTTAGGAATTCTTTGATGGAATTGTTGGGGTCTCTTAAGTATACTACCATATCACCTGCAAATAGTGATATTTTGACTTCTTCTTTTCCCTTTGACCTCATTTTGTTGTCTAGTTGTTCTGACTAGGACATCAAGTACTATATTGAATAGGTATTGAGAGGGTGGACATCCTTGTCTTCTCCCTGATTTTAGTGGGATTGATTCAAGATTATTTCCTTTTAGTTTGATGTTGGCTACTGATTTACTGTATATTGCTTTTACTATGTTTATGTATGGGACTTTAATCCTGTTCTTTCCAAGACTATTACCATGAATGGATGTTGACTTTTGTCAAATGCTTCCTCAGCATCTGAGGAGATGATCATGTGTGGGTGTTTTTTAGTTTGTTTATATAGTGGATTATGTGAATATCTATGCCAAAAATAATCAATAAATTTTTTGCAAACTGAATCCAAGTATACATCAAAACAATTATCCGTCACGATCAAGTAGGCTTCATCCCAAGGATGCAGAGATGGTTCAATATACTTAAAACCATCAATGTAATCCACTATATATACAAACTCAAAGCAAAAAAAAAAAAAAAAAAAAAAACTTGAATTTTTATATCCTTTGTCATACTAGCTTATATATCAAGCTGCTGCAATTCTTCTTTAATTGTATGTATTAAATACAAAGTTTGATTAATATTTACATGTACTTACTCTAAATGTATCTGTAAATACTGTGCAAAGGATGTATTCATTAAGTTCTACCATAACCTACTAGAGCTATACCTAAATGAGCTTAGACAATGGCTATAAATTTTATGTATTTCATTTGCTAGTTGTTAATTGCCATCCACATTTGCCCTTCAAAAATTTTGTGCTAACAATGCATAAAACTATTAAAATAATAGGTTTGTATATGTAACAACAATTTAAATAAAGGAACCAGAGGCCTTAAGTTTGAGAAAGTACACATGGTGAGGGAGTACATAGGATGGTTTGGAGGGATTAAAGATAAAGTAGAAAATGATGTAGTTATATTTTAATTTTAAATAGTTTTATATATACACAGGGTTTGGGTAGTTGGGGGACTTGTAGACAAATAACCAATTAACATCTATCCTTCTAAATGTGCAATCACAGATAACTGCTCTAATGTAAAAAATGAAAAAAAAAAAAAGAAAACAAAATATCCTGCATAACAAAGAGATAAAACACCAAATACAAGTCCTCCTTCATACTGACTTTAAATGTCAAAATATTCCTTGATATTATTTCTCAGAAAGCTCATATTCTCATATTTATATCCAGTTTCCATTAAACACTGTCTATTTGTGTGAATTAGGGTAAAATATATCACATTTCACAATATTTGGTTTCCTGTGTAATTTCTTGAATGTGCTTTATACTTTATAAACACACACACACACATATATATACATACATACATACATACATACATACATACATACATATATACAAATTTTATATTCCTCTCATGATAATACTTTCTGAAGCATACAAGCCTTTCCTGATTTCACATTTGAGCTCTTTTTCCCCAAATAGAACATGTAACAGCTACCCTTGTGTGTATATATATATATATATATATATATATATATATATATATATATATACATATGTTTACTAGACCTTTTAACATTCTCAAATGAATATCATAGGTTTTTGACATCTTATGAGATATATAAATGTTAATGAATAGTTTTTAATCAATAGGACAATAACATTAGTTTCAAGGGATTTCTTGTAGGTATGGATTTATTGACAGAAACTTGAGTGGTATCAAGGACTATTTATATTCCCTACAATCATTTCACCTACAGAGAATATTAACCCTACATTTCAATTTTTACAGTACCTCTCCTAAATAAAACTGAACATAGTTGATATCTATCTAAAACTGTTTTCCTTGTATGAGAAAATTTACGATATACACTTTGTTAAAAAAATTGAAATTTTACAATAGATGGGTGGCATTAGCACCAAATTAATGGAAAGCAAAAAATAACAATTGATCTTAGTTTCCTGTAAATCATTTTTCACCCTTCAGCTGGGTTTAAACCACTCTGTGATATAATTGATTTAAACAACTTTAAGAGTGTTTGTATATGAATAGCTGGAGGCTGGAGTGAGAACTCTTATTGTGTTCTGAGTCAATACCAGCATTGTATCAATAAACTACAAACACACTAGAATTTTAAAATCCATACTCCAAGCTGAGTCTTTAATACATGTGTTCTTCAAATGATAAAAATAAAGTGAAATAGATCATAATCTTTTAAGTTTGAAACCTAGATAAAATTATTCAATACTTTCAAAATAAGTACTGATGTCACATTTCTCTGACTTTCTCCTTCCAGAACAAAATAAAGTGAAATTTTGTGGTAATTGACATTAAGCATTTCAAAATCACACTAACATACCCTAGTTTTGTCAGATCCTTTAAAATTAAAACTATCTTTTAAAATATTAGTTTGTTTTCATCAACTCAATGACCAACATTTTTATTACAGGCTTGTAGGTTGACTAAGTGGATAGTCGTGCTTGTTCTCAAGCCCGATGATCACATTTCAAACTCTGAGTCCTACATAGTAGAAGTAATTACCTTGAATTCTTCAAGTTGTCCTCTGATCTTCACATATAACTCTCTCTCTCTCTCTCTCTCTCTCTCTCTCTCTCTGTAGTAAATACATAAATAAATAAAGGTTAAAAAGTAAAAGGTGAAGAATAAGATGGTATGTTTTCCTTCCTAGCACTTAGGAAAAAAGGTTGGCATAGCTAAGTGAGTTCAAAGACAGGTTACTCTACATTGTCAATTGCATGACAGCTAGCACAATATAGAGAGACCTTATCTCAAAAATAAAGAATAAAATATGTCTGGAAAAACAATCATATACTGTTCAATCAGGTCAAAAAATCACTAATACTTTTTTCTGTTTTTTTTTTAATTTATTTACAGTAAGAGATGTACCATAGAAAACTATTTCATAATCTTAAAATGACAATAATGTGTAGAGTATATGTTGTAGTTAAACTTACATAAGCAGTGAATTAAGTTTATTTTATAACTTAATTTGTAGTATTAAAGCTAATTATATATTACATGATTTTACACATTTCTTTAAAATTAGTTATATTTCATTCATTTCATTCTTATTATAATTAACATACAAAATAAACATTGTTCCTTTTGGTATTATGTTCCACAAAATTTCTATTCATCCTTATGTCATTTTCTAACAAAAACAATGTACAAACAATCCTTCAGGTAAAGAGTAATCAAAAGCAGTAAGGGAATCAGAAAATAAGCTCATTGTATTTTTTGATCAAAGTATTGTTAAAGATTATAATAAACTTTAGTGAAGCCAAGCAATGGTGGCACACTCCTTTAATTCCAGCACTTGGGAGGCAGAAGCAGGTGGATTTCTGAGTTGGAGGCCAGCCTGGTCTACAAAGTGAGTTCCAGGACAGCCAGAGCTACACAGAGAAACCCTGTCTCGAACCCCCCCCCCCCAAAAAAAAAGAAACTTTAGTTATCCAAGTTTTAATAGAAATAAAATCATTCACCACAGTTGCATAATTTCTAGGGAAGCAAGCCAACAAGGACACAAATTGATACTAAAGTTTTATCATATGAAAATTTCTATGTAAGAGTATGGAATCTCAAAGAAACCTACAGAAAGAGTTTCTTATTCTAAATAGACCTGTATTTTCATTCATTTGGAAATGAGTATAGATTTGAAACATCTGAGATATGTTTTAGTCCTACATCAACAAGTCTTAAAGATGTAAGGATATTACATGGAAAAATTTAGAAAAATCTACAACTTTGCCAATAATTTTATAGCTAAATAGAATAAAAAACTATAAAGCTAATATTAAAATAATTTTCATATATTTACTCCTCCTATTGCCTCGAACTTCTGTTGAACAGAAGCATTTTTCCAAAATGTATGTCCTTTTAAAACTTTTCTGTCATAAGCCGTTAAGTCTAGTTAGTATTGCTAATATATCCACGGGTGTATGACCATGCTCTAAAATGGGGTCAACCTATCAGATATTATACCCTTAAAAGGAAGTGAATATCTTCTCTTTAGTAGACCACACCTGTCAATAGCTTCTTCGGTTAGAAATCTGGGCCCTTCTACCCCTCTAGCTTCTTGCTAGGATTTTGAAAAGCTTTATCTTTTGCAAGTCTTGAGGAGACAATTTAATACCCATGAAATCAAGAATAGTAGTCCTGTTATGTCTAGAATTTATTATTTTTCCCCAGTACTCCTAAACTTCTGGCTCTTATGAGCTTTACACCTTCTCTCACATAATATAGCTCATAGCTACCATAGCTGAACAAGACTACTGAAAACTCTTTTCCATCAGCATGTACAAAACAAACAAACAAAACAAACAAACAAACAAAACTGGCATCAAAGAAGAAACTAACAGGGCAGTACCAGTATGATTTGCCCAAGTCCTATTTCCAACGTGTTTGATGGATACAGGAATGGTGGTACTATAAAATTGTAATGTGCAACCAAGATCTATGAAGATAATTTTAATTAATAATTTATTTGTAAACATATTAGAGTAAAAATAAATATGTTACATTAAGTTTTCAAGTTTCACCCAAACTAAGATGTCAGTTCAGTAAGGTCTATCACTAATCATCTGAGCTCACTTAAGCTAAGTTATTACAGGTGTATACTTACTTACTAATTCCATAAATATTAAAGAAAGTGAGGTACTATATAGTGAGGTACTATATAGTCTGATTTTAGTGCAATAAATAGAAAAGCTCTTTTGGACATGTAGGAAAATAATTATCCTTGCCCAAAACTCCAATATTGTAGCCAACAAGGGGGTATCTCTCTGATGGTAAAATACTGGTTTTAAAATTGATATTCAATATTAAATTCATTGCAATTTATATATTGCACAGAACTATGACAAATGTCATCTGCACAATAAGCAGATTCAGTTGGCACAATTATCTTAGCCAGGTAGTATCAGCACTGTCTCTTTCACAGTATAGTGTGGATGACAACATTACCTATTTGGAACACAAAAGCAAGATCATTGCTTTTTATTGGAGCATAGTTCTATGTGTGTTAATATGATGCCTAATATCTGTTAAATAACTAAAATTCTTGTGCAACATATGGGGTTCATATTCAGAGGTATCTATCTACTCTCATTTCAGATAGAGAATAAGGTGTTGGTAGACTTAAGTTTCAAATTGCTTCACTGAAAGTGTAGAAATATGTATAGCTATAAGACCAAGGAGTGTTATCGTTTCTACGTTGATGGTCTGCATATACTGCCAATTCTCCATTATAGGTAAACTCAATTGTTTTCAGGTCAGTGCTTATAAACACTGATTAATAACTTCACAGCATGAGGCAGAGATCTAATCCCTGACATAATACACTGATTTTCAAAGATAACACCTCAAGTCATTATTTTAGATTAAATCTTTTCTTGAGAAAGGGTAAATTTCTGTAGCTCTGACATTCATGGTTAGCCTTGCTCTTCATACATATAGATACTTAGGAGTCTATCTGTCCTGAAAAATACAAACAATGGATGTTGAATGATATTTCCATTTAGTGATAGTGTGAAAGAGTAGTAAGCTCAGAACTTTGTCCTTATGCTTATGATCAGATGATAATCATTCCCAGGTTAAAAAGAACTTGAAAAGAGATCTTTGCAAATAGCCTTGAGATCTATGAAAGAAGGTTTGTGTCTTTGACTTCTATTGTAATCACCATTACTTGGGGCTGGTTTCAGCTGTAATGTTACATAAATTTAAATTAGTAAAAGCTATGAGGTAAAATATGTGTATTGAATGTTTTACTATTTTACAGTGATATGGATTGTGATTTTTGGAGTGTTTAAATATCATACTCTGACAGAGTTGGTGTGGCTGGAAACCAAAAGTAGACCACAGGAGACAGGTTCTAATCCTTTGATTCTAATTGAGTCCATTTATTACCTGATGGCAGGCTATTGATAGTGCATGCATAAGACATCTAGGACTATGATATTCCTGGAAAAATATATGGATATGAATAATTCTTCTTAGCTCTCTTCTAGATATTTTTGATTAAAAGATCAACTCTAGCCACTTGATCCTTGGACCACTGGCGAGTGGAACAAAACATCAGTTCCAATCCAATCGCATGGGACCTGAGCCAGCAGCAGAGTATCAGAAAACCTACATGACCATGGGTACAAGTCCCTTCCAGTAGGCCCTAGCTCCAGGTCACTTTGTGCTTGAATTGTCAGACACACCCCACTGTCCCCAGAGGACTCTCCACATGATCTTAAGATCAGCAGAACACAACATCTGTTCCAAATAAATTGTGACTGGCCTGTGACATCAGGAGCAAGGATACAGGAGCCCTGCCTGACTACAGGCTTTGGCTCTTTCTGATCAGTACTGGTTTTACCTTGGTTTTGAACAGACCAGACAGCTCCACGTCCTCAGAGGAGAAGCCACTTCCAGACACTGTAACATGCCCAAGATCTTAGGATAACAGGATCCCAGGATAACAGGATCTTGGTTACACCAGGATTTCAGGGTCTCGGGGGAAGATTGACTGCCAAGAACTCTGACACACCCAGAATCTCAGGTTCACAGGAGCCTGCAATCAAAGGATCACATTGAAATCTTTACTCTGAGGAGTCCTATTCAACTGGGATTATAGGAAGGATAGGCTCCAATCAGATATATTGAGGGCAGCAAGCACTTGAGATAATCAGATGGCAGGAGGTAAGCTTAAGAACAGAAGCAACAGAAACCAAGGTACTTGGCATTATCAGAACCAAATTCTCCTACCATTGCAAGTCCTGGATACACCATAACACTAGAAAAGCAAGACATGGATCTAAAATCACTTCTCAAAATGATCATGGAGGACATTAAGAAGGAAATACAGGAAAACACAGGCAAGCAGCAAGAAGCCCTTAAAGAGGAAACACAAAAAACCCTTAGAGAGTTACAGGAAACCACTACCAAACACGTGAAAGAATTGAACAAAACCATCCAGGATCTAAAAATGAAAGTAGAAACAAAAAATAAATCACAAAGGGATACAACAATGGAGATAGAAACCCTAGGAAAAAATCAGGAACCATAGATACAAGCATCAGCAACAGAAGACAACAGATGGAAGAGAGAATCTTAGGTACAGAAGATTCCATAGAAAACATGGACAAAACAATCAAAGAAAATGCAAAATGCAAAAATATCCTAACTCAAAACATCCAGGAAATCCAGGACACAATGAGAAGACCAAACCTAAGAATGATAGGTATAGATGAGAATGAAGATCTTCAACTTAAAGGACAAGTAAATATTTTCAACAAAATTATAGAAGGAAACTTCACTAGCCTAAAGAAAGCGATGCCTATGAACATACAAGAAGCCTGTAGAAATCCAAATAGATTTGACCAGAAAGGAAATTTCTCCTGACACATAATAATCACAACAACAAATGCACTAGATAAAGATAGAACATTAAAAGCAGTAAGGGAAAAAGGTCAAGTAACATGTAAAGGCAGACCTATTAGAATTTCACCAGACTTCTCACCAGAGACTAGAAAGCCAGAATATCCTGGACAGAAGTTATACAGACCCTAAGAGAACACAAATGCCATCCCAGGCTACTATACTCAGCAAAATTCTCAATTACCATAGATGGAGAAACCAAAGTATTCCATGACAAAACCAAATTCACACAATATCTTTCCATGAATCCAGCCCTTCAAAAGATAATAAAGGGAAAACACCAACATAAGGACAGTAATTATGCCCTATAAAAAGCAAGAAAGTAATCCTTCAACAAACCTTAAAGAAAACAGCTGCAAGAACTGAATCCCAACAATAACAACAAAAATAACAGGAAGCAACAATTATTTATCCTTTTTAGAACTTTTTCCATTTTTATTAGGTATTTTCTTCATTTACATTTCAAATGCTATCCCCAAAGTCCCCTCTAACCTCCACCCACCCTGCTCCCCTACCCACCCACTACCAATTCTTGGCCCTGGTGTTCTCCTGAACTGAGACATATAAAGTTTGAAAGCCCAAGTGGCCTCTCCACCCAATGATGGCCAACTAGGCCACATCTCTTAATATCAATGGACTCAATTACCCAATAAAAAGACATAGAATAAGAGACTGGCTACATAAACAGGACCCACCTTTTTCCTGCTTACAGGAAACCCACCTCAGGGATAAAGACAGACACTATCAGAATGAAAGGCTGGAAAACAATTTTCCAAACAAAGGTCTGAAGAAACAAGCTGGAGTAGACATTTTAATATTGAATAAAATCGACTTCCAACCCAAAGATATAAAAAAAGACAAAAGGGGACACTCCATACTCATCAAAAGTAAAATCTTCCAAGATGAACTCTCATTTCTGAATATATATGCTCCAAATGCAAGGATAGCCACATTCGTTAAAGAAACTTTAGTAAAGCTCAAAGCACACATTATGGGACACAAAGAAAGCATTTCTTTTCTTTTCTTTTTTTTTTTTTTTTTTGGTTTTTTGAGACAGTATTTCTCTGTGCAGCCCTGGCTGTCCTGGAACTCACTTTATAGACCAGGCTGGCCTTGAACTCAGAAATCCACCTGCCTCTGCCTCCCAAATGCTGGGATTAAAGGCGTGCACCAAAGCATTTCTAAGCAGAAAACTCATAGCTTTGAATGCCTCCAAAAGTAAACTAGAGAGTGCATACACTAGCAGCTTGACAGCGCACCTAAAACCTCTAAAACAAAAGGAAGCAAATTCACCAAATAGGAGTAGAGGGAAGGAAATAGTCAAACTCAGGGCTGAAATCAACCAAGTGGAAACAAAAAGAACTATTCAAAGCACCAACCAAACCAGGAGCTGGTTCTTTGAGAAAATCAAAAAGGTAGATAAATCCTTAGCCAGACTAAATAGAGGGCACAGGGACAGTATCCTAATTTAAAAAATCAGAATTGAAAAGGGTGACATAACAACAGAAAAGGAGGAAATCCAAAACATCAGATCCTACTACAAAGGGCTATAGTCAACAAAACTGGAAAACCTGGATGAAATGGACAAATTCCCAAACAGATACCAGGTACCAAAATTAAATCAGGAGTAGATTAATGATCTAAACAATCTCATAGTGCTGCAGACACTTTTTGGTCTCCTGACTGCTTAGAATGGGTCTCTGCTTGCAGGTGGACAAGGCGTTGTCGAATGAATGACAAACAGATAAGACATGAAAGAATGTGTAGAATCTGAGTGTATTTTCACAAAGTGAACATCAGTCTTATATAATACAGAAAACAAAGGGATAGGATGTCATGGCAGGCAAAGTACATTGAAGTTACCTGACACAAAACAAAGGAATGACTTCAAAAGAACTTAAAGAACTAGTTAATATTTACAGTAAAGATAGAACAGCCCTGCCTAGGGTCAGCTAATAACAGGTAAGGATTTCACACCCTAGTCACAATTTGTGCTACTCCTTTGAGCCTTGTGAAGGCTAGAATCAGGTGGTTCTGCTCTAGCAGACCTTCTCATGAATAATGCAATACCACAACACCCCTATCTCCTAGGCTTTGGTAAATACTTGGCTGTTCTTTTAAGTATCTGGATGGAATCCCCATTTGTCAGAAGAATTCACCAACTTGCTTCTAATATGCAATGTAGTCTGCTATGCCTGGCTATAGTGAAGATTTCTGTCACAGGGGGATTCCCTAACTCTTTCATGGTGAACTCACTTGTTAACTAGGCCATTGTGTATTCCCTTGTTTTGGGTGGCTACTCTGCAGACTAGCCCTGAGCTATTCTAGCTCTGTTCTTTGTAATGCCTAATTAGTTTCACCTTCTCTGCTAGAAGCCAATTTGAATGTTACTGAATAGGTAAGCTTCTTACTGAATTTCTACTGAATCCAAAGCTCATCAGCTTCAAGGATTTTCTAGGAAATTGGAACACAAGTGAAGGCTTATCTATGTCAAGAAATTAATCCTTAAACACACATATAATAAAAAAAAATACTTAAAGAGAGCATGTGAATTCATACACCAGACTAACACAGGGATAGGATATGCATATACTAGTTATGAGAATGCCAAGGTTCCAAGAGGTAGAGTTTCCTTAAAACTCTTTGCCTCATGAGTGCTTCCAGGATTCTTGGCCTGTCAAATGGAGTGGACATAGTACCATAGTCCCTAAAGAAATAGAAGCAGTCATTAATAATCTGCCAACCAAAAAAAAAAAAAAAAAAAAAAAAAAAAAAAAAAAAAAAAAAAAAAAAAAAAAAAAAAAAAAAAAAAAAAAAAAAAAAAAAAAAAAAAAAAAAAAAAAAAAAAAAAAAGCCCAGGACCAGGTGGGTTTAGTGCAGAGTTCTGTCAGACCTTCAAAGAAGACCTAGTTCCAATTTTCCTCAAACTATTACACAAAATAAAAAGAGAAGGTACTCTACCTAATTCATTCTAAGAAGCCACAATTACTCTGATACCTAAACCACATAAAGACCCAATAAAGAAAGAGAACTTCAGACCAATTTCCCTTATGAATATCGATGCAAAAATACTCAATAAAATTCTCACAAACTGAATCCAAGAACATATCAAAACGATCATCTATCATAATCAAGTAGGCTTCATACCAGCGATGCAGGGATGGTTTAATATACGGAAATCCATCAACTTAATTCACTATATTAACAAACTCCAAAACAAAAACCACAGGATCATCTCATTAGATGCTGAGAAAGCATTTGACAAAATCCAGCACACATGATAAAAGTCTTGGAAAGATCAGGAATTCAAGGCCCATACATAAACACAATAAAAGAAATATACAGCAAACAAGTAGCCAACATCAAACTAAATGGAGAGAAACTTGAAGCAATCCCACTAAAATCAGGGACTAAACAAGGCTGCCCACTTTTTCTCTACCTATTCAGTATAGTACTTGAAGTCATAGCCAGAGCAATTATACAACAAAAGGAGATCAAGGGGATACAAATTGGAAAGGAAGAAGTCAAAATATCAATATTTGCAGATGATAGGATAGTATATATGAGTGACCCGAAAAATTCCTCAGGGGAACTCCTAAACCTGATAAAGAGCTTCAGTGAAGTAGCTTGATATAAAATTAACTCAATCAGTGACCTTTCTCTACACAAAGGATAAACAGGCTGAGAAAGAAATTAGGAAAACAACACCCTTCACAATAGTCACAAATACTATAAAATACCTCGGTGTGACTCTAAGGAAGTAAAAGATCTGTATGACAAGAACTTCAATCTATGAAGCAAGAAATCGAAGCAGATCTCAGAAGATGGAAAGATCTCCCACGCTCATGGATTGGCAGGATTAATATAGTAAAAATGATTATCTTGCCAAAAGCAATCTACAGATCCATGCAATCCCCATCACAATTACATCTCAATTGTTCACTGAGTTAGAAATGACAATTTCAAATTCATCTGGAGAAATAAAAAACCTATGATAGCAATAACTATTCTCACCAATAAAAGAACCTCTAGTGGAGTCACCATGCTTGACCTCAAGCTGTACTACAGAGCAGTTGTGATAAAAACTGCATGATACTGTTACTGCAACAGACAGGTAGATAGATGGAATAGAATTGAAGACCCAGAACTGAACCCACACACCTATGGTCACCTGATCTTTGACAAGGGAGCTAAAGCCATCCAGTGGAAAAAAGACAGCATCTTCAACAAATGTTGATGAGTCAATTGGAGGTTAGCATGTAGAAGAAAGGAAACTGATCAATTCTCATCTCCTTGTACAAAGCTCAAATCTAAGTGGATCAAGGAACTCCACATAAAAGCAGAGACTCTGAAACTTATGGAGGAGAAAGTGGTGAAAAGCCTTGAAGATAAGGGCACATGGGAAAATTTTCTGAAAAAAACAGCAATGGCTTGTGCTATAAGAGCGAGAATCAACAAATGGGACCTCATAAAATTACAAAGCTTCTGTAAGGCAAAAGACAATATCAATAAGACAAAAAGGCCACCAACAGATTGGGAATTGGGGTACAGAGCTAAACAAAGAATTCTCAAGTGAGGAACACAGAAGGGCTGAGAAGTACCTGAAAAAAATATTCAACATCCTTAATCATCAGGGAAATGCAAATCAAAACAACCATGAGATTCCACCTCACACCAGTCAGAATGGCTAAGATAAAAAATTCAGGTCACAGTAAATGCTGGTAAGGATGTGGAGAAAGAGGAACACTCCATTGCTGGTGGGATTGCAAGCTTGTACAACCACTCTGGAAGTCAATCTGGTGGACATAGTTATACAGGAAGATCCAGAAATACCTCTCCTGTGCATTTACCCAGAAAGTGTTCCAACTAGTAATAAGGACACATGCTCTACTATCTTCATAGCAGCTTTATTTATAATAGCCAGAAGCTGGAAAGAACCCAGATGTCCCTCAACATAGGAATGGATGCAAAAAATGTGGTATATTTGCACAATGAGTACTACTCAGCTATGAAAAACAATAAATTTATGAAACTCTTGGGCAAATTGATGTATCTGGAGGATAACACCCTTAGTGAGATAACCCAATCACAAAAGAACACACATGATATGCACTCATTGATAAGTGTATATTAGCCCAGAATCTTAGACTATCCAAGATACAATTTACAAAACTCATGAAATATAAGAAGACCAAAATGTGAATACTTCGTTCCTTCTTAGAATGGGGAACAAAATACCCATGGAAGGAGTTACAGAAACAAATTTGGAGCTGACACAGTAGAAAGGGTCATCCAGAGATTGCCCCACCTGTGGATCCATCCCATATACAACCACCAAACCCAGACAATATTGCATATGCCAGCAGGATTTTGCTGACAGGACCCTCTCTCTTGTGAGGCTATGCCAGTGTCTGGCAAATAACAGAAGTGGATGTTCACAGTCATCTATTGGATGGAACACAGGTCCCCTAAAGAAGGAGCTAAAGAAAGTAACCAAGGAGATAAAGGGCTAGGCAAACCTATAGGAGGAGTAACAATATGAACTATCTAGTACCCCACAGAACTGTGTCTCTAGTTTCATACGAAGCAGAGGATGGCCTAGTTGATGATCAATGAGAGGAGAGGCCCTTGATCTTGTGAAGATCATATACTCCAGTATAGGTGCCAGGACCAGGAAGCAGGAGAGGGTGGGCTGGGGAGCAGGGCAGGGAGAAGGTATAGGGGACATTGGGGATAAAATTTGAAATGTAAATGAAGAAAATATCTAATAAAAAAAGAAGTGAAAAAAAAATCTACTCTAAATTAATGATGATCCAGGTCTGCATGACATAATAGTGTGAACACAATGATGAAATGCCATTAAGGGATTTGCAGCCTTCCTGGATCTGAGCACAATGCAGTAATAAAGTAGCATGTTTTGTGTAGAAAAATGTCACACATAGAACTTCTGGATAATAATGAAGATTATAAAACTTAGTTCTCAGATTTTAGCAGATGTGATGTTGAATATTGTCAAGTAGTTCGGAAAAAAAACGAGAGAAGAGAGAACGTTTAAAAAGTAGGCTTTAGTTATGGAGAAGAAAGAGAAGTTAATACAGGAGGAGAGTGTTTTAGTTACTTTTCTTTTTTTTTAATAAAGTAAAAAGTTTTCTAATTTTATATGGCACAAATTACTTTGTGAGAGGATTTATGCTGTTTCTAAATCAAGAAAGAAATAAAATATATTGTAAATATTTACAGAAATTTGAATAGGAAACAAAAAATTTTATATTAAGTTTTCCTTTTCCTTTTCCTTCTCCTTCTTACTGTCTTTCTTTCTTTCTTTCTTTCTTTCTTTCTTTCTTTCTTTCTTTCTTTCTTTCTTTCTTTCTCCACATTTAGTTATTTTTCTATTGCTATGATAAAACAGGCCGACCAAAGCAAAGTTTTAAGGCAAAGTTTTAATTAGATATCTTCTTCATTTACATTTCAAATGCTATCCCCTAAGCCCCCTATACCCTCTCTCTGCCATGGTCCCCAACCAACCCACTCCTGCTTCCTGGCCCTGGCATTCCCCTGTACTGGCACATATGATATTCACAATACTAAGGACCTCTCCTCCCATTGATGGCTGACTAGGCCATCCTCTGCTACATATGCAACTAGAGACACAGCTCTGGGGTGTACTGATTAGTTCATATTTTCCCCTTTAGCTCCTTGGGTATTTTCTCTAGCTCCTTCATTAGGGGCCCTGTGCTCCATCCAGTAGATGACTGTAAGGATCCACTTCTGTATTTGCCAGGCATTGGCATAGCCTCACAAGAGAGAGCTCTGTCAGGGTCCTGTCAGCAAAATCCTTTCCTGGTCATAAACCCAGAATACGACTCAACTTGTAATAAGGACACATGCTCCACTAAGTTCATAGCAGCCTTATTTATAATAGCCAGAAGCTGGAAAGTACCCAGATGTCCCTCAACAAAAGAAAGGATACAGAAAATATGGTACATTTACTCAAAGGAGTACTACTCAGCAATTAAAAACAATTCATAATTTTTTTAGGCAAATGGTTGTATCTGGAGGATATCATCCTGAGTGAGGTAACCCAATCACAAAAGAACACACCTGACATGCACTCACTGATAAGCAGATATTCGCCCAGAAACTTAGAATATCCAAGATACAATTTGCAAAACACATGAAACTCAGGAAATAGGAAGAACAAAGTGTGGATACTTCACTCCTTCTTAGAATGGGGAACAAAATACCTATGCAAGGAGTTACAGAGACAAAGTTCAGAGCTGAGACAGAAGGAAAGACAATCTAAAGCAACTTTTAAGAGAAGGCATCAGATTGGCTTACAGTTTCATATGGCTAGAGTCCATGATGTCAGATCAAAGGCATGAGAGCGGAAACAGTTGAGATCCTACATCCTGCTTTGTAAGCATAAAGTACAGAGAGGACACAGAGGCACATCTTCTAGACAAAGACCATATCTTCTATTTCTTTCTAAAAACTTCCACTGAATACTACAATATATCAGCCTATGTAGGCTAGTCTCATTCAAACTGCCACATTCTACTCTCAGGCCCCAACAGGCTATTACTATATCATAATGCAAAGTATATTCACTTCAACTTCAAATGATTTCATAGTCTGTTAGTCTCAACACTGTTTAAAAGTCAAAAGTCTCTTGGGAGAATTAAAACAATCCCTTAATTATAACCCCTTGTAAAATCAAAAGGCCATTTGCACACAGTGAACTGAATCTTCACTATGAATCCAACTCAGAGAAACGAGGGCATAGGGAGGAAATATTAGACCAAATCAAGGCTGAAACCGGTAGGAAATCCTGAACGTTCATGTTCAATGCTCATGGTCAATGGCTTTGATATCTCTAAGATTCATCTTTGTTGCATCCAAGATCCATCTCTCTTTTCTGTCATGGTCCATTCCCTGTGTGCAGGTTTCTTTTGCAGATATCTAATGACTCGGGTGTAAAAGTAACTTTTCCTCCCCAGATGTAATTATCATCTCAGGGGATAAATGCTAAATGAGCTCAAATTTTCTATTTTTTCCTATTTTCATATCTATTACATATTTATGCCCTTGATACGCAGCATCAAACAAAACAGAGTAAGGTCTGAGCATGCACAAAAGTTTACATTCCATTTGTGATGGATATTAAACAAATATTACACATAACATGACTTCACTTAGTATATCATGTTAGAAAGTAATAAATATAATGAAAAATAGTAGGACATTAGAGGGGTCTTGTTTTATTTAGGGAACACATTTTGATTTTGCATCAATCACAAACATGATACTCATTGCACATATAGAGAACAAAATTCTCTAAGCAAATATTAAAGGTAGCTTATATCAAGAATAGATATTAGATTGTATCTTGGATATTCTAAGTTTCTGGACTAATATCCACTTATCAGTGAGTGTGTATCCAATGACTTCCTTTGTGATTGGGTTACCTCACGAAGGATGATATCCTCCAGATACACCCATTTGCCCAAGAATTTCATAAATTCATTTTTTAAATAGCAGAATAGTACTCAAGAAAATCAAGAAGAAGGAAGACCAGCGTGTGGATACTTCATTTCTCCTTTGAATACGAAACAAAATACCCATGAAAGGAGTTACAGAGACAAGTTTGGAGCTAAGATGAATGGATGGACCATCCAGAGACTCCCCCACCAGGGGATCCAATCCTATAATCAGTCAAAAAACTCAGACACTATTGCATAGGACAGCAAGAGTTTGCTGAAGGGAACCCTGATATAGCTGTCTTGTATGAGGCTATGCCATTGCCTGGCAAATATAGAAGTGGATTCTCACAGTCATCTATAGGATGGAAGAACACAGAACCCACAATGGAGAAGCTAGAGATAGAACCCCAGGAGCTGAAGTGGTCTGCAACCCTAGAAGAGGATCAACAATATGAACTGAAAAGACTAAGACAAATGAATGAATTAATGATATACCAAAGTTTACTCAAGGTAAAACTATTTAAACAGACCCATACTCCTAGTGGATTAAAAGTATCCAATGCCTGGCAAAGACAGAAGTGGATTCTCACAGTCATCTATGGTATGGAACACAGGACTCCTAATGGAGGAGCTAGAGAAAGTACCCAAGGATCTGAAAGGGTCTGCAATCCTATAGGTGGAACAACAATATGAATTAACCAGTATTCCCTAGAGCTCATATCTCTAGCTCCATATGTAGCAGAAGATTGCCTAGTCGGCCATCACTGGGAAGAGAGGCCCCTTAGTATTGCAATCTTTATATGCCCCAATACAGGGGAACACCAGGGCCAAGAAGTGGGAGTGGGTGGGCAGGGGAGCAGGGCAGGGGGAGGGGAGAGGGAACTTTCGGGAAAGCATTTGAAATGTAAATTAAGAAAATATCTAATAAAAAATTGAAAAAACAACAACAACAACAACAACAACAACAAAACCAGACACTTTGGCAGATGCAAACAAGAACTTGCTGACAGGAGCCTGATATAGCTGTCTCCTGAGAGGCTCTGACAGTGCCTGGCAAATGCAGAAGTGGATGCTCACAATCATTCATTGGATGGAGCACAGGGTCCTGAATGAAGGAGCTGAAAGTGTTTGTAGCCCTACAGGAACAACAATATGAACCAACCAGTACCCCCAGAGCTTCTTGGGACAAAACCACCAATTTAAAAAAAAAAAAAAAAAAACCATGGTGGGACCCATGTCTCTAGCTGCATATGTAGCAGAGGATGGCCTAGTAGGTCATCAATGGGTAGAGAGACCCTTGGTCTTATGAAGGTTCTATGCCCCAGTATAGGGGAATGCCAAGGCCAAGAAACAGGAGAGGGTGCACTGGGGAGCAGGGCAAGGGGGAAGGGAGAGGGGATTTTCAAAGAGGAAATAGGAAAGGGGATAACATTTGAAATGTAAATAATTAAATATCTAATAAAAAAAGAAAAGATCTTTAAAAAAAAATAGATATTAGAAAAAGAGCAAAAACCGGAAAGCAGGAGCTGATGCAGAGAACACGCATGGGTACTTGCTACTCCTGGTTTGCTCAGCCAGCTTTCATTCTTTTTTTTTAATTAGATATTTTCTTTATTTATATTTCAAATTTTATCCCCATTCCCCATTTTCCCTCTGAAAACTCCCCTATTCTACCCCTCTACCCCTGCTCATTAACCTACCCACTCCTGCTCCCCTGTCATGGGATTCCAAAATACTGGGGCTTCAAGCCTTCACAAGAACAAGGGCTTCTCCTCTCATTGAGGTCCCATAAGGCCATCCTCTGTTACATATGTTGATGATGACATGAGCCCCTCCTTGTGTAATCTTTGGTTGGTTATTTAGTCCCTGGGAGCTCTGGGGATACAGGTTGGTTCATATTGTTGTTCCTCCTATAGGGCTGTTAAACCCTTCAGCTCCTTTGGTCCTTTATCTAGGTCCTCCTTTGGGGACCCTGTACCCATTCCAATGGATGGCTGTGAGCATTAACTTCTGTATTTGTCAGTTACTGGCAGAGCCTCTCAGAAGACAGCTATATCAGGCTCCTGTCAGCAAGCACTTGTTGGCATACACAGTAGTGTCTGGGTTTGGTAACTGTATATGGGATCTATTCTCAGGTGGGACCTTATAAAACCAAGGACCACAAACCCAGGAATGGCATTTCCTCCATCAATCACCAATTAAGAAAATGCCTTACAGGCTTGCCTACAGCACACTTTTATGTAGGCATTTTCACAGTTGATGCTTTCTTCTCTTTGATGACTCTAGCCTGTATCAAGTTGACATAAAATTAGTCAGTTAAGTAGATGATGTTGGATACTAAGGAAGCACTCTACTTACTACTGCACATGATCACTAACCCATATGCAGTAGTCTTTAAATCCTTCACTTTTTAATCGAAGTACTATAAAATTAAGTTGCATATCTCCAAAAAGGAGTAACATGATCATTTACATTAGTAAGTCTACTCTGCTGTGTAAGGACTGAAAAGAATGATTGTAAAAGTAGTGCCTGAACATACATAAATACAACGTAGAGTAGAGCAAAAATGGCTTAGACTTTAATTGGTACCTGTCTTCGATTAATTCTCTGACTTTAAGCAATTTCTTTAATCTTTGATCTGAACATCAATATCTTTTTTGAAGTAATAGATTATCTAAAAGAAATAATAGGATTTTGCCCAGGTTAATACCTGAAATATTTATGTCAAACAACTGCGAGCTTTGGGAAATATACTCACTCATATTTAATATCATAAATTTGGAGTTTAATGAGTGAAAAGTTCTGACTGATATTAATTTAAATAATTGAGAAATAAAATGATAACAGAATTAAGTTCTATTTCTGACTTTCCATTTTGACTTACTATCTCATCTTTGTTAAATAAATTTATCTGAGCTGAGCTTCAATATTATCATTTGTTATAGTAGATGATTAGATAAATTAAATTATGAATTAAATTTCCAGCATTTCTTGTAAGTCTAAGTTTGTTCGTCTCTGCTTTAAATTAAAGATACTGAAAATCTCTTTATGCTTTAAACTTTCCATTTGATATTTTATGCTTCCTATTAGGAACCTTTTAAACTTTGCTCTTAACCCTTTTCACACACTCTAATACATTTAAAATCAAAATATATTCTTCAGAATATACTGATTCTCATGTAGTCCAGGGAGAGTCCATTTCCCAAAAATGAAGAGCCAAGAACTAAAATGGACATTTCATTCCCCGTTTTGACCTCTCAATTATCCTTCTGCTGTAGCTCATCACTTTTTCTGTCCTAAAATGGAAGGTTGTGCTTTGTATATCCTTTCTCTTTATTCGTTCTATTACTTACTGTCTTAGTTATGATTTTACTGCTGTGAACAGACACCATGACCAAGGCAAATCTTATAAAAAACATATAATTGGGGCTGGCTTACAGGTTCAGAGTTTTAGTCCATTATCATCAAGGTGGGTGCATGGCAGTATCCAGGCAGGCATGGCAGAGGCAGAGCTGAGAGTTCTATGTCTTCATCCAAAGGCAGCTAGTGGAAGATGACTTCCAGGCAACTGGGGTGAGAGTCTTAAGCCCACACCCACAGTGACACACCTACTCCAACCAGGTCACACCTATTCCAACAAGGCCACACCTCCAAATGGTGCCACTCCCTGGTCCAAGAATATACAAACCATCACACTTACCAAACCTTAGATGAGCATCCATTCTATATGAAACACATTAGCTGTAGATTATTATCTAAATGTATACATCTATTATTTCTCGAGAATTTCAGGCATATTGAAGTAAACAATTGACTTGTCCTCTGAAATGCCAATGAATGTAAATTAGATTTTTTTCTTTTAAATTTTGTAGATAGAAATCATTCTCATTGCATGAGATTCCTAAAACTCGGGCTTCTTTACTAATACTAAATATTCATTGTGCCTTCCAATTTGGCCATTCTTTGTAATCTCAAACTCTGTACACTATTTTAATTTTATTCACTGTGTTAATCAGTGCAAAATAGACTATCAAGAATTAGGAGTTAATCATAACCATCAGAGCTAAAAGGTGACTGTTTAAGTCAAAGATAAATTAATGAGTTTGGGTCATCAAAATTTCCATTGAGTTTTGGATGTGAATAGTGACAGCCAGGAAGAAAGTGAAGTACAATATGCAAGAGCTTTGCTGTATAGGTAGACAAATTAGTATGTCTTTTATGAAGTTAGATGAGTCTGTGTTTGATATGTATATACTTATAATTGTTTAATTATAATTGTTTAATTTTTGAGAATATAATGTATTTATAACACCTCTCTTTTTCTTTTGTTCCATCCAAAACCCTTTTTGCTTTCTCTCAAATTCATGGCCTCGTTTTAAAATTAATTATTGTTATATATACATACATATATTCCCAAATGCTTCCTGTGCCTTGGACCACCCACTGCCTGACCCTATTTGGTCTTGTGGATTTGAGATGAGGTGGCATGGAATTAATGGCACAGACTCCTTGAACAGGTGATAACGCTGCAGCAAGGATGACTGCTGCCGTAAGATTGTTAAATAATCTTCTGGGGAGCCCTTTATACCCTCTCTCTACCCGTATCCCATTGGTCCCAGACAAGGGTTTCTTCCAAGCAGCAGTTCCCGATTGGCTGGCATTGGAATCAACAGTACTTGTTCTCTCAGGCAGTCTTCAGGTAGGTCCTCCTGCAGGAGTTGCATTCATGGCTGTGCAGCCTCTGGAATTTATGCAGTGATGGCCACCAATCTCCCTTCTAGACCTAAATATAATCTGCTAAGTCTATAGAATGCTAGTTATATGTTTATTTCCAGGACTTACCATTTGGCACTGGACAACCAGTGGGTGTGCTATTCAGGGAAGATTATTTCTCTTAACTTCAGAATTTCTTAGCTGTCTGTAGTTCTTTGTATTGTGTTAAGGCTGTGTGGGCTTTTCCATCTGTTTTAGCATGTCTATTAATGCCATCCTTGTTCAGCTCATTATAGGGAAGTCATGCCATTGAAACTTTATTGTTGCATCTTCTGACATTACTAGGAGACAGTCTCACATGAAACTGATCCTCTGGTTCTTATGGTAGTTTTCACTCCCTCTTTTACAATTTTAAATTCTCTTCTAATATCCATGATTTCACTAGCTTTCAGTAGTTGGCTAGGTTTCCAGTCCCAGGCATGGTTTTCTCTTGTTGAGTGAGTCTTTAGACCAATTACAGATCTCTCAATTACTGCCAAAGTATTTATACTACTATTTCACTCTTAAATTTGTGGTGCCATCCTGGTTGTAGGACTGTTGGTTAGAAGTTTGCATGCAGCCTGCCTTCTTGTATTATGAAAATAACTCCTTAGATAGGAAGTATTTAGGCCTGTTCCAGTTTCAAAGTTTTGAAAGTTTCTATGCATGCTACTAGAAACGTGTTTAACAGTCATTCCAAGCTGTGAGTCTGTGAGATACAATGCAATTGGCCTGCCACAGTATGCATATTGATGCAATAGTGGCATTGATATTTTGGGAGTAAACAACTACTTTCTGATGGAACTTATGCCTGATACTGTTAATTGGTCCCGAATCCCATGGCTACCTAAGTCATAGGATAGAACTTAATAGTCTACTAAATGGTCACTATGATAAACTGCACCTTGAGTTCTTACCGTTATATATGACAGAACTTATAAACTGTTACCAGATAAGCTTCATTTTGTGGTAGATGGTAATTAATCCAGAGGCCCACAGCTACTCAACATACAGAGAATAAAACTGTGGAGCACTTGGTTATAAGTGGGGCATCAATAATATACCACCTTTCCTATAAGATTTGTGAATCATTACAAAAGAGGAAGCAGGAATTTGTAAGATCCAGGGGTAGTATATAACTGAAACAGAATTTGAAGGGCATGACAAGGCAGTTGTACACACAAACTCATAGCAGATGTAAGAACATTATTTAAGACCTGCCTGAACAAAATTAAATCAACACAGCTTCCCACACAGAAGCGAAAGACTCATGAAGTTCCAAAACAAAGAGCTATTGACAATTGATGGCAGCTGGTAGACCAAGAGTCAGGTTTCCTTTGTGATTTGATCTCAGAGAGGATACACATGATCTTATAGATTTAAGTTGAATAATTATGTCTGAAACATACAATTTGGAAGAAAAAGTTGTGGTAGTAATAGAATTAGAATTATATGGGAGACTTTGGGCATATATGATTAAAAATACATTATATACATGCCTGAAATTATCCAAGATTAAAAAAATATAAAAGATAGATAAAAATTAAGGTTTATATCTATAATTTCTTTTTAGACATAAAAATATAGGTAATGCATATAAAAAGGGAATGAGAAGAGAATGAATATATATGAAGTACATATACATGAAAAACAACATAAAATGGAAAGAGGGGTATAATACATATAATGAAGGAATACAAAATCAATAATATATACATAAAGTGCTAGGGGTATATCTAAATGATAGAATTCTTGCCCAGATTTGACAAGGCTTTAGTTTTCAATTCACAACAGTTCCAAATTAAGCCAAACAGACAAATGTATTAAAAATGTGAACAAAATATTATGAAACAAAAAAATTATTCCTTGACATTAAATAGTTAAATGAATGTTGACTAAATTCTCAAAAGAGCTTCATCAGTGGTTGAAATAATGAATAATACAAATGTGATGAAGATACCTACTCTTTAGGAGACATACCACTGATGTCAAACCATATCGTTTACATTAAAAAGAAGTAAATTTTCCATGAAAATAATTATCCATTAAGAATGTATACAGTTACACTAATATGTGTGAATAAACTTATAGAGTAACATATCTTGATACAAGTTGCAAACATATCAACACAGAGATATGGCCTATAATACTTCAACTCAAAAATCAATTTAAAATGGCAAATATAAGAGAATTATCACTTCTATGATAATATGTGTACTATATAATATTTATTTTCGGGGCTGGTGAGATGGCTCAGCGGGTTAGAGCACCCAACTGCTCTTCCAAAGGTGATGAGTTCAAATCCCAGCAACCATATGGTGGCTTACAACCACCCGTAACAAGATCTGACGCCCTCCTCTGGTGCGTCTGAAGTCAGCTACAGCGTACTTATGAAGAATAATAAGAAATGAATCCTTGGACCGGAGAGACCAACCGGAGCGAGCGGAGCTGAACGAGGACGGCCGGAGCAAGCGCGGGGACGCCGGAGCTAGCAGGGCCTGAGCGAGTGGGGCCGAACTGGAACGGCCGGAATGAGCGGGGCCAAACCTGAGCAAGCGGAGCCGATCGGAGCGAGTGGGGCTGGCTGGAACAAGCGGGGGCCGTGCGGGGGCCGTGCGGGGGCCGTGCGGGGGCTGTACGGGGGTGGCCAGGAGCAAGTGGGGCTAGCCGGAGCGAGCGGGGTCGAGCAGAGCGAGCAGGGTTGACCGGAACAAGGGAAAAAAAATAATATTTATTTTCAAAATGTATATTGAATAATCACATAGATTCCATAAACAACAACAAAATGACAAGCTTATTGTCCTTGTTAGCATTATATCTCAACTTGATATAGTCTGGAATAATTTGGGGGCAGGAGGAATCTCAAATGAATAACTCTTTATCAGAGTAATCTTCAAACATATCTGGGAGGGATCATTTTGATTATGTTTTTTCCATTTTTAATTTCTATGAAGTGACTTTCACAATTTTTTAAATTTTACTTTAATTACAACATGCCTCCCTTCCATGTACTTTCTTCAAACACTTGCAAATATCACTTTCTATGCTTCTTTTCATGGCCTTCTTTTCCACTAATAGTTATCATGTATATTCTTCTAAATCGGACACGATCAGTTAATATAATGTTATTTGAGTGTATGTATTCCATGCTGACAATTTGAGAATGAACAACCAATTGTTATTCTTCATTGATTGTCTTCATCATCTTAATTATGCATGAAGGATCATCCAACTCTAGGTAGTCACATTTCTTGACCAAGTCATCATGAGTTATTTGAGAAAACTTGTTATGTATGAGTTTGTGAACAAGCCAAGGCCAGTCTTGCAATAAGGTTTCCTTAGTCATTTCTATATTAAGTTCTTTCCTTGAGTACCTGCCAACAAAATTGTGAACTGTATATAGGATAAAATAAACAATGTATTCTTTCCCTAAGTTGTTTAGGTGTGAGTATTGTATCAGAGTAACAGAAAAGAACTGGAATTAAGAGAACTTTCAATCTAGCAACATGACTGCTTTGGAAAGGGATCATAACTGAATAACTTCTAGGTCTTTGTGGTCCAGAGGAATGGCAAAACTTTAATCCCTCTGGCTTGAATACACACAAAACTTTAGTACACACATTCAGTCACAAACAATATAGTAAAGTTAGTTTGTAAAAGGATGCAGTCATGTTTGATTGTGATGTCTAATTGTAAGCAAAGTGATGAATAAGAGAGATTTGATAGAATGAGTCTGAGATAAAATATGCCCAACTCTCAAGTGAATAGCATAAGAAAGAGAACAGAGATGATTTCCAAGGACAGTTTGAAACAGACAAGCTGCATGTGAAGACAGAAGGAGCCAGGGAATGAAAAAGATCCAGGAGATAAGAGATTGCCAGATTGAGTTGGAGACAAAGCAGAGCAGTTCTGTGAGAAGCCAAGAGAAGCCAGCTTGAATCAGACAGCGTGGAGAGGAGTGAGAGCCAGAACAGTTTATTTGAACCAGCCAGGCAGAGTTCAGAAATAGCTAGAAAGAATGAGCATATGCAGCACTAATCATGCAAAATGACAATTACATCTTGCAAGTAAAAGACAAAAATGCCACCAACGGATTGGGAAAGAATTTTTACCAATCCTAAATCTGATAGAAGGCTAATATCCAATATTTACAAAGTGCTCAAGAAGCTGAACTCCAGAAAATCAAATAACCCCATTAAAAAATGGGGTACAGAGCTAAGCAAAGAATTCTCAACTGAAGAATGCCAAAGGGCTGAGAAACACCTTAAAAAATATTCGAAATCCTTAATCATCAGAGAAATGCAAATCAAAACAACCCTGAGATTCTACCTCACACAAGTCAGAATGACTAAGATCAAAAATTCAGGTGACAGCAGATGCTGGGAGGATGTGGAGAAAGAGGAACACTTTTGTTGGTGGGATTGCAAGCTGGTACAACCACTCTGGAAATCAGTCTGGCGGTTTCTCAGAAAACTGGACATAGTACTACCGGAAGATCCAGCAATACCCAGAAGATATTCCAACTGGTAACAAGGATACATGCTACACTATGTTCATAGCAGCCTTATTTATAATATCCAGAAGCTGGAAAGAACCCAGATGTCCCTCAACAGAGGAATGGATACAGAAAATGTGGTACATTTACATAATGGGGTACTACTCAGCTATTAAAAACAATGAATTTATGAAATTCTTGAGTAAATGGAGGTATCTGGAGGATATCATCCTGAGTGAGGTAACCCAATCACAAAAGAAGTCACTTAATATGCACTCACTGATAAGTGGATATTAGCCCAGAAACCTAGAATACCCAAGATACAATTTCCAAAACACAAGAAAATCAAGAAAGACCAATGCGTGGATACTTCATTCCTCCCTATAATAGGGATTAAAATATACATGGAAGGAGGTGCAGAGACAAAGTTTGGAGCTAAATGAAAGGGTGGACTATCCAGAGCGTGTCCCACCTGGTTGGTCCATCACATAATCAGCCACCAAATGCAAACACTACTGCATACACCAGCAGGATATTGCTGTAAGGACCCTAATATAGCTGTCTCCTGGGAGGCTTTGACAGTCCCTGACAAATGCAGAAGTGGATTCTCAGAATCATCTATAGGGCAGATCACAGGGTCCCCAATGTAGGAGCTAGAGAGAATACCCAAGAGCTGTAGGGTTCTGCAACCCTATTGATGGAACAACAATATGAACTAATCAGAACCCCCAGAGCTCATGTCTCTAGCTCCATATTTATTAGAAGATGGCCTAGTTGGCCATTATTCGGGAAGAAAGGCCCTTGGTCTAGCAATGTTTATATGCCCCAGTACAGGGGAATTCTAGGGCCAAGTAGTGGGAGTGGGAGGGTAGGGGAGCAGGGCAGGGGGAGGGTATAGGGGACTTATGAGATAACACTTGAAATGTAAATTAAGAAATTCTCTAATAAATAAAAAGAAAAAAATAAAATCCAAAGAGAGAGAGAGAGAGAGAGAGAGAGAGAGAGAGAGAGAGAGAAGTGTAATTCATAAGTTAAATGCAGTTATATTAATAGTAACTAATGACAAAATATAGTTAAACTACTGACTGTAACAGAGGTTAAGATTTTTTAAAATTGTTTCTGGGTTTTCCATTGGACAGTTTTGAATCATAGTCAGCTGAGGTAGGAGAACAGGAAGTCTGTGCTCAGTGGAAAACGACTGCTCCATGACTTAGTGTGTGCTGAGCTGTTAAATCCACAAATGCCCTTAGAACAATAAGAATGACTGAAAACTGCAACAAGCTTAACAAGGTTTTGTTGTTGTTGTTGTTGTGAAATCAGAGCATTAAAATACTTCACAATAAATTAAAAAAAAAAAAAAAACTCAAAGACAAAACCACATGATCATCTCCTTAGATGCTGAGAAAGCATTTGACAAATTATAACATCCATTTATGATAAAACACTTGGAAAGATCAGGAATTCAAGGCCCACACTTGAACATAATAAAAGCATTCTACAGCAAACCAGTAGCCAACATCAAACTAAATGGAGAGGAACTCAAAGCAATCCCACTAAAATCAGAGACTAGACAAGGCTGCCCACATTTTCCCTACCTATTTAATATAGTACTTGAAGTCCTAGCCATAGCAATTATAAAACAAAAGGAGATCAAGGAAATCAAAAAGAACACATGCTCCACAATGTTCATAGAAGCTTTATTTATAATAGGCAGAAGCTGGAAAGAACCCAGATATCCCTTAACAAAGTAATGGATACAGAAAATGTGGTACATTTACACAATGGACTACTGCTCGGCTATTAAAAACAATGAATTTATGAAATTCTTGGGCAAATGAATATATCTGGAGGATATCATCCTTAGTGAGGTAACCCAATCACAAAAGAAGTCACTTGATATGCACTCACTGATAAGTGGATATTAGCCCAGCAACTTAGAATACCCAAGATACAATTTGCAAAACACAAGAAAATCAAGAAGAATATAGACCAAAATGTAGATACTTCATTCTATCTTAGAATAGAGAACAAAACACCCATGAAAGAAGTTATAGAGACAAAAATTTGAGCTAAGACGAAAGGATGGACCATCCAGAGACTACCCTCTCAGGGATCCATCCCATAATCAGGCACCAAACCCAGACACTATTGTATATGCCAGCAATATTTTGCTGAAAAGACTCTGATATAACTATCTCGAGTGAGGCTATTCCAGTGCCTGGCAAATACAGAAGGGGATGCTCATGGTCATCTATAGAATGGAACACAGGGCCCCCAATGGAGGAGCTAGAGAAAGTACCCAAAGAGCTGAAGGGGTCTACAACCCTTTAGGTGTAACAACAATATGAACTAACCAGTACCCCCAAAGCTTGTGTCTGTAGATGCATATGTAGCAGGAGATGGCCTTGAAGGCCATCATTGGGACAAGAGGCCCCTTGGTCTTACAAACTTTATATGCCCAAGTACAGGGGAATGCTAGAGCCAAGAAGTAGGTGTGGGAGGGTAGGGGAGCAGGCCAAGGGGAGGGTATAGGGAACTTTCTGGATAGCATTTGAAATGTAATTAAAGAAAATATCTAATAAAAATATTATTCAAGCAAAAAATGATACAAATATTTGCATTATCTAATCATTTTTGAGAATGGGGCAAGATTTTTGCTACTTCAATTCTAGCATAGGCTACACAGTTCAACTTTGTCTCAAAATGTGCATTCACAACTGAGAAGATGCATTGAAATGGATATACTATTCAATATTTAAGTTTAAAAAAATTCACATATGACAACATCAATGAAGACATAAGTCTTCATAATGAAATCATAAGTCAAATAAGCCAGATCCTCTAAAATTAAGTACTTTAAATCTCATTTATTTAATCTGAAAAAAATCAAATTTATTG
Source organism: Mus minutoides (assembly GCA_902729485.2). NCBI lineage: Eukaryota > Metazoa > Chordata > Mammalia > Rodentia > Muridae > Mus > Mus minutoides. The sequence continues at coordinate 2,230,914 of LR753306.1, read as the reverse complement.
AAGTAGAAACCAGAATGATTGGCTACTAGAGGACGGAGAGCTAAAGAAAGAGATATGTAGTTTAAAGAATACAAAATTTCAGTTAGAAGAAATCATTCCTAGAGTTCTTTGCACAGCATGACACTATTTCACAATGTTGTAATATGTTTCAATTGCTATTCAAAAGTAGATTATAAATATTTTCATCATGAAGAAATCATAAGTATCTCTTGAGGAGATCAGAGCAAGTTGATGAAAAAAAGACTTTCCGGTAAAATTTTCTCTGTAGAAACACTAATTTGATCAACTTTGCATTTAATAAAATTTACTTGAAATCTACACAGTGTGAGACAATCTTTGCTGCTATTTATCTCAAAGGATTAATATGATATATAAATATTTTCTCAAAGCAATACACATATCCAATAAGCAAATAAAATATTCAATATAGTTAGTCATGCAGAAGATGCAAATCAAAACTATACTCATTTTACCTCAGATACCATCAACAAAATAATCATAAGTCTTTAATTCTAGAAGGCAGATATCTTAGTCCAAAGCAAGTCTGGTTTACAGACTGAGTTCCAAGACTGCAAGACTTACACAGGGCTACAACCCTTTCTGAAAACACCACAAAGCTACCAACCATTCAAAAACAAACAAACAAACAAACAAACAAACAAAAAACAATACAAAACAAAACAAACAACAACAACAACAACAAAACAAGCAAATGTTGAGGATCCAGGATAAGAGGAAATCTACCATCTCGGTGATTCTGGACATTTCTGTAGCCATTGTGGCTTTTAATTTCATGAGATCTAATTTGTCAATGGATATGTGCATTTCCTGAGCACTAGAGTACAATTTATAAAATCTTTATTTTTGCCAATATATTGTAGTGTACTCCTTATCATGTCTAGTAGCAGTTTTAGAGTTTCATGTTCTACACTGGGGCCTTATTTTCATTTGGCATTGACTTTTATGCAGGGTCTGAGACAATTTAAATTTAATTCTTTTACAATGCTGATATTCTTTAAAGCATATGTTGAGATGATCATATGACATTTGTCTTTCAGTCTGTTTATATGATTTAATGTATTTATTACTTTTCATATGTTAGGGTATCCTCATATTCTAAAGCCAATTTGATTATGGTGAATGATTCTGTGTTTATTTTGCAAGTATTTTACTCAGAGTTTTACTTCTATATTAATCACCAGATATTGGTCTCTAGTTTTCTCTCATACTCTCTCTGTGTGTCTCTCTTTCTCTCTCCTGCTCCTTTTGCTATGTATGTGATCAGTGTGTGACTCACCCTTCATCAAAGAAACTTACCCTCTCACGAGGTGATTTTTAAACTGAATAACACCTTGGATATATTAAGTTGCACTCTGTGTATATTAAGTTACGCTCTATGTGTTTAGATGTTTTTTGTTGTATGAGGAAAACAATTTTACCTGTATTCATGCCTTCCATGGGTTTGTGGCATAGTAATTTTTCTTAGATTAGCTAGAGAATTTGGTGGACTTTAAAACATGCTCTCTTCCTTCCACTTAAATTTGTGTTCACTGTGACACTTTCTTGTACTGGACTAACAACTTCAAAAAAAAAAAAAAAGAGTCATCATTTTCCCCCTGATTTGTTTAATATTTGTGAAGTTTTTATACCACATTCCAAATCAAATTTGTACTTATTGACAGGAATGCTACTTTTTTTTTTCCCCACAGCTAGCACTGTCTTGGTAAAACTACAACTTTGATTCTCACATCTTATTTTTGTCAATTGTGTGCCAAGTACCTTTTCATTAGTAGCTGTCTTGTTTTGATACTTACTTTTGGTATCAACATTTTCTTGTTAACAGTACCATAGAGTTGTTTGTATAATTAACAAATGTATCAGATTGCTGAATTTACAGCTTCCACTCATTGTCTATGTTTTCATACAATTTTAATACTTGCTTGTTTTATTTGTTTAATTCTTTCTTTCTCTCTTCCTTTAGTGTATGTCTTTGTGTTCATTGAGCCATCTTGCTGACTTTGACTTTTAAATTCTTTAAGTATTACACTTATATATGTTATAAATCAAGGACTAAAATGTTAGTAATTTCTAAATCACAATAATAGCCTGAAAAATTACATATAAGCAATCTCCACATCAAACTACAATAAGAAAGTAAAACTAACTCCTTTAATAAGTTTCTATAATATTTTATTTTAATTCTATAACATTGAACTGCACAGCATATTTGTATTCTAAGATACAACCACAAATTTTATAATTTTTATGAATTATTAGGTGCAAGATAGAAGAACACTATAAAACTAAAACTCCTTAACCTAAATATCAAGCTATAAATGAATATCCTAGTAGGTTTTCTGTTGCTTATATAAATACTATAAAGAAACATAATTTGTGGAAGAATTTATCTGTCTTACATATTTTGAATACATATGATCATTAAGGGAACTCAGAGCAGGAACTCAAACAGAAACAGAGATAGACAACATTGAGATAAAACATGGTTCTCCATTGCAATCTCATCTTTCTTTTTTTCTCTTTAATTTTTATTGAATATTTTATTTATTTACATTGCAAATTTTATCCCCTTTCCTAGTGTCCACTCTGCAAACACCCTATCCAATCCAATGCCCCCCCTGCTTCTATGAAAGTGTTCCCCTACCCACACACCCAATTATACCTCACAGACATATCATCCCCCTACATATGATCATTAAGGGAACTCAGAGCAGGAACTCAAACAGAAACAGAAGTAGACAACATTGAGATAAAACATGGTTCTCCATTGCATCCTCATCTTTCTTTTTTTCTCTTTAATTTTTATTGAATATTTTATTTATTTACATTGCAAATTTTATCCCCTTTCCTAGTGTCCACTCTGCAAACACCCTATCCAATCCAATGCCCCCCCTGCTTCTATGAAAGTGCTCCCCTACCCACACACCCAATTATACCTCACAGACATATCATCCCCCTACATTGGGTCATCAAGACTTCATAGAACCAAAAGCCTACCCTCATATCAATGCCAGATAACACCATCATCTGCTACATATATATCTGGAGTCATGAGTCCCTCCATGTGAACTCTTTGGTTGGTGGTTTAGTCCCTGGAAGCTCTGGTTGGTTGATGATGTTGTTTTTCCTATGGGGTTGGGAACTCCAGCTCCTTCAGTTCTTCCCCTAACTCCACCATTGGGGTCCCATGCTCAGACAAATGGTTGGCTGTGAGCATACCCATCTGTATGGACCCGGATCTGGTAGAGCCTCTCAGGAGACAGCTATATCCGGCTGCTGTCATTTAGCGCTTCTTGACATTAGCAATAGTATCTGGATTTGGTGTCTGAATATAGGATGGATCCCTAAGTGTTCAGTCTCTAGATGTCCATTCCTTCAGTTTTTGCCCCACTCTTTGTCCCTATATTTCTTTTAGATAGGAATAATTCTCTATTAAAATTTTGGAAATGGTTAGGTGGCTCCATCCCTCAAACAGGGGGCTAGAAAGCAATCTACAGATTCAATGAAATTCCTATCAAAATTTCAACTTCTTCATAGAGTTAGAACAATTTGCAAATTCATTTGGAATAAACAAAAATCCAGGATAGCAAAAACTATTCTCAACAATAAAAGAACTTCTGGGATAATCACCTTTCCTGGCCTCAAGCTGTACTACAGAGCAATAGTAATAAAAAAAAAAAATGTGTAGTATAGGTACAGAGACAGGCAGGTAGATCAATGAGATAGAATTGAAGACCCAGAAATGAACCCACACACTTATGGTCACCTGATTATTAATAAGGAAGCTAAAACTATCTAGTGGAAAAATACATCATTTTCAACAAATGGTGCTGACTGAACTGGTGGTCAGCATGTAGAAGAATACAAATTGATAGATTCTTATCTCCTTGTACAAAGCTCATGTCCAAGTGGATCAAGGACCTCCACATAAAACCAGATACACTGAAACTAATAGAAGAGAAACTGGGGAAGAGTCTCAAACACATTTGCACAGGGGGAATTTTCCTGAATAGAACACCAATGGCTGGTGCTCTAAGATCAACAATAAAGAAATGGGACCTCATAAAATTGAAAAGCTACTGTAAGGCAAATGACACTGTCAAAAGGACAAAGCAGCAACCAACAGATTGGAAAAAGATCTTTCCCAATGGTATATCTGATAGAGGGCTAATATCCATTATATACAAAGAACTCAAGAAACTATACTCCAGAGAACCAAATCACCCTATTAGAAAGATGAGATACCAAGTTAAACAAAGACTTCTCAACTGAGGAATCTCAAATGCCCACAAAACACCTAAAGAAATGTTCAACATTCTTATTCATCAAGGATATGCAAATCAAAATGACCCTGAGAGTCCACCTCACACCAGTCAGAATAGCTAAGATCAAAAACTCGGACAGCGTATGTTGGTGAGGATACAGAGAAAAGGGAACACTCCTCCATTGCTGATGGGATTGAAAGCTGGTACAGACTCTCTGAGAATTATCAGTCTGGCAGTTCCTCAGAAAAATCAACATAGTATTACTGGAGAACCCAGCTATACCACTCCTGGGCACACCCAAAAATTACTCCAGCGTCTAACAAGGACATATGCTCCATTATTTTCATAGATGTCTTATTTATAATAGCTCGTCTTTCTTTTATTATACAGCCCAGAACCATTAGATCAGAAGTGGTACAATCTACAAGTGGATGGACACTCCCATAAAATATATAAATGTTCAAGCATTTAAATGTTCCATAGATATGCCATCAGCCAATCTAATGGAGGTCATTCCTCAATGGAGGCTCTCTGTTCCCACATGGCTTTTATTCCTATGATCTCATTTTATTGAGAGTAGTTATTTTTATCAGTATATTCTGATTATAGTCTCTCTTTTCCCAACTTCACTGAGACCTTTTCTATTTCTGTTAACCAAGTCTACACCTATTCTATATCTCCTTAGAAAGTAAATGGCCATCAGAAGAATAATGAAATGAAATGAAATGAAATGAAATGAAATGAAATGAAATGAAACAAACTAGAATAGCTGAAACTCAATTATTGTCACCAAAAGTCAATAAATGAGTGCCTTCTATCATTTCAAAAACACTTCAAAGACAGTTCAATCAAAGTATAAATATAATGCCACATAATTTCAATTCAAGAAATGTGGACCTTATAGGCATGTGAGTAATTTTCCCTTTAAAGATATCAATGAGTTAGTATAGTTTTAACACTTTGTTGTGATATTCTAATAGTATTGAATTTTTGAATTATTACTTTTATATTTTAACTTAATATATTACATACATATCCATCCTTTCATGTCTCCTTTACCTACAAATAAAATTCAATATCACTGTATGTAATTCTTAGTCTTATTTTAAAATAAGTATGGGTGTCATGTAAGTATAGTGAATCACTTTCTTACTATGTACTATCATTCTACATAATTAAATGTTGTTTTTGTTTTCTTGAAACCATGATATCTTGCAATTGTGATTTTTTATTATATTTTCCTTATCTAGAGGCTTTGGAAATACTTATAGAAGACTATTTGTAAATTATCACTTAGATATTGACTAACTCAAAAGAGAGATTTACCCCCTGTAGCCTCTATACAAGTTTAGAGACAAAGTAACAGTGCCAAATATTGATGTACCATTGTAGTGTGGCACATTTACCTTAGATCAATAACATTACATTCTGCAGGAGGTTTCTTACTACATTGAGTGCTGAATGTATTACTGCTTTATAAAGCACACTGATAATTTTGGGGGAGATTCTTGTTCAAATGTCATGATTAAAAATTCAAGTATCTAAAGGTTTAGAATCTATATCTATACCTATACCTATACCTATACCTATACCTATACCTATACCTATACCTATACCTATACCTATACCTATACCTATGCATATATGATTGCTTATCAGAACCGAGCAATAAGCAGCTCATGCTTTAATTACAGACATTTGCATGAATATTCATCAAAGGTTATTGGTAGTAAAATTAGCCTTTTTTCCCTGATTGTTTAAAAATGAATTATAAAACTCAATAGTTAATAGTTATTATAAAATGAATTATATAACTATTAGAATAGATCATTGTAATAAAGTGGAACTGAATTTTAAACGCATAATAAATACATTTGTATGTATATATGAAGTGTAACTATTTTATTTTGATTGCTATTTATATTATTCTTCATAAAATGTGTTCAATATAATGTGACTGTGTTGCTAAGAGTATCTAAGCATAGCAAGTACATTCAGCTTAAGTAAAATCTGGCACACAGGGATGCTAAATGACAAGTAACTGGAGTCAATTTGGCATCTCTGATTATAGCACACAGGAATGTCTAAAATTTTCACTTTACTAAAAGAGAAACTCTGACAAGTAACATGAAAGAGTAAGAGAGCCTGTGTCAGATGTAAGACAGATACATTGTTAAAAGTGAGAAAATGATGAGGCAAAGAAGGGGATGCATCTCTGGCTCTGTTTCTATAACTAAATGAAGATTTGTTGTAAATATTCAATAGTAATGGCACAGACATAACATAGCAAGCAAAACAACAAGGCTGGGAATAAAATTGTGTTGCATTATGGTAACTGAAGTGGACGCTGAGTTTTAGATATATGCAACACAAGTAGCTGCTTAATGCAAAATTCAATAACTACATTACTGAAATTCCTTAGCTGTTAGCCTTTTCAATTTCTACCACAGCAGTGACAAAATAACAGTGCCTCAGAGGCAGTAATTTCTTTGAAAATGAAGAAGTTTTTTGTTGTTGTTGTTGTTGTTGGATGTGCACATTATGGTATATTCTCTTTATTTTCTTGATAAACTTTTAGGTATCCTGAATACAATGACAACTTTGAATAATTCTGCACTCTATAGAGAAAGGGAGTTATTTCTTTGACAAGCTTACTTCAAATCTTTTAGATAAATACCCAGAAAAATACTAATGGATTATATGTTGATCATATTTTCAGTTTGAGAGAAAACTTCATAATGTTTTCCCATATACCTGCACTATTTTGCATTCTTACTAACAGTGTCTAAGAATTGTTTCAATTCTTACTTTTTCTTCTTTAATTACATACTTTTTTTTCATTGTGTTTAAATTGTTTCATGTTTTGATCATATTCTTTCACCTTGCCAAAGTCTTCCCGGTTCTTTCTTACCTCCATACACATCCAATTTCAGGATCTTTCTCCTTCTATAAATAAATAATTAAACAAATAAATACCAAAGCAAGATGCGACATGAAACTAAACCAACCAAATTAAAAAACAATACAAAACCTAGAGTATTTTTTGTGTTCGTCAACAACTCTTGATGATGATACCTTCTGTGAAGTGTATTTGCTAAACATGTTAGTCCACCTGAGAAAAATGATTTTCCCTCTCACAGTAGCTATCAATTGCAAATAACAACTTGGTTAGTGTTGAGATTTTGTGTCCACTTGCTCTTCTCTATGCTAGAAATTTGTCTAGCTAGAACTTGTGCAGACCTTATTCCAACTGTCACAGTCTTTCTGAGTGCACATATGCATCAGCCATGTTGTGTTTTTAAAAACATTATTTCCTTAGAATTGTCCGCAACCTCTAACTGTTATAATCTTTCTGTTTTCTTTTCCATGTAGATCTCTTAGCTTTGAGGTAAGGTGTTTGATAAAGACATCCATCGCATTTAGGGCTGAGTGTACAATGTCTGCTATTTACTACATAATGCTGAATTACAAGTCTCCATGCTAAGTACCATTTACTGTAAGAAGATGCTTTTCTAGTTAAGGTTGAGTGATGAAATTATCTATGAGTATATCAATACAAAATTAAAGTCATGTTATTGCTAAATTCATTTAGTAAAATAATAGTAGTAGGTTTCCTCCTAAGGAATATAAATGATATAGTACCAGGTTATTGGCTTCAGTGTCAGCTTGAGATCCTTCTCTTAAAGTAAGCCTTAAATTCAATAAAAAGATGGTTGCTTACTTCCACAACATATGTGCTAATATTTCCTTAATTGGTATATCTTGCAGGAGGCTCATATGTCTCATGTTTGCTAGCTATGTGGTAGTGATGATTACTTTTCTCCTCTGATAGTGTGTATTGTACCTTCCATATCTATGAATGTTAGTCAGTAGGAGTAAAATTTCTAGTCACCAGCTTAATTTTGATAACATAAGTTAGTGGAATATTAATAAGGCCTTACCATCATGTTGTGCAGGGTAATTGCCTGTAATATTGGTTGAAATCTATGGGACTAGTTTGAACAGGGACTTAATAAGATGTAAATGTAGGCATAGTATTTTTGCAACCTACTTTTGATAAGGGTTCAACCTCTCCTCTAGTCCACCACCCAGCAGTGGTAGTAGAAAAACAAAGATATTAGGATATGGAGAAGTGGACCTGTTCAGCAATCTTGATTTGGGGAGAGCTTGATCTTTTTTGTCAGTTCAGTCAAGTCTCAAATATCAAGTATGTCTCAGTAGCTGCAGAGCATTCATCTAGCAGGCAGATACTACACACAAACCAGCAGCTTCAGCCCAGAACTTTCTGCAGGCAGACACCAGGAATGAAGCTGCAGCTGCAGTTCAATCCTGAAGTAACCACAAGGCTAGCCAAACAGCCTGAGGTGAGGTCTCAGAAATGGCAATCTACTTCACAAGCAGGTTTTTTTTTTGTTTTTTTTGTTTTTTTTTTTTTTTTTTT
>LR753306.1:2200834-2217751 GCA_902729485.2 Mus minutoides | reverse complement strand
GCTGGAGCGGAGCGGTGTGGACCGGAAGAGAAGGGGTCCTCTCCCCGCCCGTCTATCTCCAGGCTGCCGAGATTTACTTTTTTAAATAAGATGCTTAAGGGAATTGTCTTCCTCCACTAAAAACACTCTTTTTTTTTGTTAGATCAATGTTATTTCTGTTAGAATTGCTTTTGAAAAGCAAGAAGGTTTATTTTGCCCACTCTAAAATTAGTTTATTTGCTTTCTGAATACTCTTTGGGAATTAATTCTTTGATTGTGTGGCTTCTAATTAATATCTTTCAATATAACTTCATAATATTTTCTTGTAGTGAGAATGTGTTTTGGTTTAATGTGATAAGATTCTTATTGTTATATTTTTTCTTGAGAAAAGTAGAAAAGTATTCTGAGAGAGTAGAATCTCAAAAATAACCAACCCTTCTCCCTATATTTCATGCTACTAGCTTTATTGCTTCATATCTTACATTAAGTCTTCAATGAATATAGGTAGACTATTATATATGATATAAAGTAAGAGTAAATGCCCTTATTGTGTAACTGAAGCATAGTCCCAAAAAGGAATGTTACTCAATGAATAAAATAAAGAGAATAAAAATGTTTTTGTTCTATATCTTAAAATAATTTAGTATTTTTACTTATGTATGATTCCTTATTATACTTAATAGTTTTGAGACACATTCTATCAATTTCTAGGTTGATGAGAACTTTTTTTTTTTCCCCCGAGACAGGGTTTCTCTGTATAGCCCTGGCTGTCCGGGAACTCACTTTGTAGACCAGGCTGGCCTTGAACTCAGAAATCTGCCTGCCTCTGCCTCCTGAGTGCTGGGAATAAAGGTGTGCGTCACCACACCCGGCGATGAAAACTTTTAATAATAAATTATGCTACATTTTTCAGATGTTTTCTGCTTCTACTTAAATGAGTGCATATGCTGTTGTATGTTAATTTAGTATATAACACTTATTGAGTTACATATGCTAAACCCGTTTTGAATCCTGATCATAAGATGGTAATTTTTACCTTCTTCACAATTGTTTTTGCTGAAGAATTTTACAACTATATTCATCAATCATATTGCCATGTAATTTTTACCTTCCTCTGCCGTTCTTATCTAGCTTTATGTATCTATTCTTATCTTCATTTAAAAATGATAAATCTAACATGGCTCATTAGAGGTATCTTCTGCTTATCTATTTTATAAAGAAATAAAGTAATACATAAATGATAGCATTTCAGGGAGAAAGACTGACTGCCAATGCTAGAACACAGTGGGAAATAATAGATACACTGACTGATATGATGACTTCGAATGAACGTATAAACAGACAAACAAAACACACTATGATCTTGTCCAATTTTTGAAGTATAATGGCAGGAGATTCCAAGAAATCCCTAGTAATTGAATTCAGTGCCCAAAACAGAAAAGACTTACTAGCTTTTATAGGTTTCTATCCAAGTCTGGTAAGTTCCCTCAAGTTAATGTGCTTTGGTTTCCAAGAATTAATTCATATGTTTCCTACTTGTAAATCCCCTCATCTCTAGCTCCTATAGAATGGCATTACCTCCATTACTTGCTTGGTATAGATGCAGAGTCTATCATTCTTCTTCTTCTTCTTCTTCTTCTTCTTCTTCTTCTTCTTCTTCTTCTTCTTCTTCTTCTTCTTCTTCTTCTTTTTTCCTCTGACTACTTGGTTTAATGGCTCCCAATGACAAAGTTTCTTAGAGATATTTAACTTATATGGACATATTTTCTTGATCAATCAACACCCAAGTAGATATGGCTCATAGAAGAGACTTTGCATCATCTCAGACAAGTGATGATATACTGAACAGGACAAACTTAAATCTTGCCCTGTTTTCTTTTCTTTAGTTTTATACTATTTTATCCAATAGAAACTTATTTTGTAAATCAGCTTTGCCATACCATTTTGCCTCTCTACACCTTTCCACATTTTTTGAAACATATAATCCCATACAGCACAAGTTTACTTCGACTGAGGAGTCATAGTGCTTTAGTTTCTGGATAGCTAAGACTGCTTCATAGTTTGTAATCATATTTTTATTTTTACTTATTTCTCTTTTCACTGTACCCTTAGAAGGTGTTGCCTTATATTTTGTCTTTGTCCTTAATGTTCTCCTTCTACTTAACCCCTCTTCTATTTTCACTATGTTGCTCTGCTAATAATCCATAAGCTTAGCATGCTAATTTACTTTCATGTACATGGAAGAGTTAATAAAAGACAAGTCATTCAATTTGAAGACAGAGAATGATTCATTGGTAAGTTTCAATATTTTTTAGAAATTTTCTTCTTGGAATAAATTCAATAGATACATAAGAAATACCTCAATTCCTGGTGCGAATGCTGTCTGAAATTATCCAAGAACCTAAAAACAGAAACCTATATCTAAGAGTACTGTCATCTCTCACATTTCCATCATTTGTCATCAACTCATGAATATATGATCATTTCAATGATAAGCAATATCCAATCAATTGTATTGCATCCTTACACTCCAAATCCATAATTATCCAAAAATATAAGACTTACTATTCTCCAATAGTCCCAAAATGATAATGGCTCAGATTCACTTAAAAATCCCACCTCCAGAAAATTCATATGAAAATCAAAATAATTTATTTGTGGCAATGATTTTTAAATTTAAGAGACAAGTTATGCACTTTCAATATTTAATCCTATTCAAAAAGGGAGGGATAAGGAGCAGTTATACCAAAGACAGACCTGAGGCCATAAAGGTAGAATAGGTACTAAATGACCAATCTGGCATTTTTTTTTCAAACTATTGAAAGTTCTGGGTTTTCAAGACCATCGGTTGTGACTTTGTTGTTTGTTGTACCCAGGACAACTCAGCTGAGCTGCATCTGATATATAGTCACTGCATTATTTACTGAGCCCTGTTGATTTGGATATGTCCCTTTCTAACATGTCTATAGTGGATGTGGTAGCTTGAATATGCTTAGCCCATGGGAAGTGCTACTATTCAGAGTATGTGACTGTATAGGCAGACTTTGAAGCCGTCTAGTGCTCAAGCACTGGCCAGTACTGGAAGAGTCAGTCTTTTTCTGACTCCATTTGGGTCAAGGTATAGAACTCTCAGTTCCTTCTTCAGCACCTTGATTGCCTGGAGGCTACAATGGTTTTTACCATGATGATAATGGACTGAACTTATTAAAGTATACACTATCTTCAATTAAGTGTTGTCATTATAAAAGTTGCCTTGTTCACAGTGTTATATTCTCAGCTCCACTTGGCATTATACAAGTAGATTTCTACAGTGTCTCCAACATTATGAAAAATTCTGTTTAGGTATCATTGCCTTACTATGAATTTCTAGTTGAAGTTGTCATAACTTTCTGTATTCATCCAAACTATATGATTAATCTATGAAGGAAATATTGGATACTTAGAAAAGGGCACAATGAAGAGTTAGATTTTTTTTTTTTTATGTTTTAAAACATCAATCATTGACTTTAATTTACAACATCATGTAGAACAATCATTTTTTTATTAGATATTTTCTTCATTTACATTTCAAATGCTATCTCGAAATCCCCCTATAGCCAGCCTCCCTCTGCCCTGCTCCCCAACCCACCCATTCCCTCTTCCTGGCTCTGGCATTCCCCTGTACTGGGGCATATAATATTTGCAAGACCAAGGGCCTCTCCTCACAATGATGGCCAACTAGTCCATCTTCTGCAGCTAGAGTTTTAAGAAATATAAGTGAAAATGAAGAGTTATTTATACCATAGTGTCACTTATATTTTCATGAAATGATAAAAATGATTACTTACATTTGCTCTCTAGTAATATTTTATGTACCTTAAGTCTCCTTAGTCACCTAAAATCTGAGAATCTATAATTATTTATTTTTATTTATTTATTTATTCATTCATTCATCCATTTTACATACATATATCAGCCCCCTCTTGGTGACCCCTCAGACAACCCCTTCCCCTGCATTCCCACTTTTCTTCTGAGAGGGTGGGTAACCACTGGGTATCATCCCATCCTGACATATCAAGTATCTGAAAGGCTAGGTACATTGTCTCCCACTGAGGCCAGATAAGGCAGCCCAGAGAGGGGAACAGAATATACAGACTGGCAATAGTTTAGCAACAGCCCTGCTTCAATTGTTAGGGGACCCATATGAATACTGAACTGTACATCTGCTACTTATGTGCTGGGGGCCTTGGCCCAGACTGTATATTATCTTTGGATAGTGTCTCAGTGTCTCAGAGACTCCAAGGGCCCAGGTCAGTTCACTCTGTTGGTTTTCTTGTGGAGTTCTTATCCCCTCTGGTGCTGCAGAAGGACCTCACTTGGGTCCTCAATCCACTGGCAAAACTCGGGTTTGGTTACAGGTGGGCAAAGAGTGGGCAAAAGTGGGGTGACAAAAAGATGCGACACAAAGGAGTGTGGATCTGAGTGTAACTTGTCACATTGAGCATCAGACTTTTTATACAAAAGAAAATAGGGAAGTTAGGTGACACACAGGCAAGATACAAAGAGGTTACTGGAGGTTACTGGATTCTTACACAAAACAGAAATGCAAACACAGAAGGACTGGAAAGAACCAACCGGGATAAGATTCAATGTTAACAACTGGGATTAAAAAAAAAAAAAAAAAAAAAAAAAAAAAACTCCACCTAAGGCCCACTTAATCTTGGAAGCCTTAGTTCCCATTGTAGCCTATTGTATAATCTACCCTCCCCCTAGGCCACTGTAAATACTTGTATCTGGGTGTAACTCAGCTAGCTATAGTTCTAAGTATCTAGTCTGGATCCTCCTCAGGACACAGACTTCCTTATTCTTAGATAGTGATAAATTCCTGTGTAGGGTGGTGACTTAGCTATCCATGCCCAGGGTCAGATCAAGGACTGTCTAGAATCTAAGTAGCTATATCTCAAAAATTCAATCCTTAGAAGCATTTTTAATGAAGCAATATTAAGGGAAAGCACACAGATCCGTTTACCAACTAAAGCAAGGACATTGGAGCATTCATTATACAAGATGCCATGGTTCCAGAAAACTAAGTTTCTGTGAACTTTTCGCCTCGGGACAGCGCCCAGGTTTTGGGGTACTGTTGCACTTGTCACTACTGGAGTGGATGTAGCACTCTGGGACTTCAATTCTTCCCCTAATTTTACAATAAGAGTCCCGGAGCTCTGACAAATGTTAAGCTGTGGGTCTTTGTATCTATTTTGGTCAGCTGCTGGGTGGGGCCTCTCAGAGGAGAGTTATTCTAGGCTCCTGTCTGCAAGCATAACAGAGTATCATTAACAGTGTCAGGGGTTGGTGCCTGCACAAAGGATGGGAATCAAATGGGGGTAGTTATTGTTTGTCCATTCCCCTAGTCTTTTACTCCTCTGTCCCTGTGTTTCTTAAAGGCAGGAAAAAATCTGGGTCAAACGTTTTGTGGGTAAATTGGTGTCCTTATCTCTACACTGGGAATCCTGCATGTCTACAGGAGATAGGCTCTTTAGGTTCCATATCTCTACTGCTGTGCATCTCAGCTAAGGTCATGGCCATTAACTTCTGAGAATCTCCCTGATCATCCCCATATCCAACCACCCCTCTTGATCTCCTAGTGCCAGGTGTCTGGCACTTCCTGAAGATTTCTCCCACCACCACCTCTACCAGCTGCAAATTACTCTTCATTCTTGTCCTCTTACCTGTCTTTCTCCAAACCTAATCCTGACCCCCAATTGCCCTCCCCATCCCATTTCCCAACCAGTTCCCTCCCTCCATTTGCCACCTATGACAATTTTATTCCATTTTCTGAATGAGATTCAAACATCTTTGCTTGGGCCTCCCTTCTTGTTTAGCTTTTTGGATCTGTGGAGTGGAACATGTGTTCTATGTACTTTATGGATAATATCCACTTATAAGTGAGAAATACTATGCAAGTCCTTTTGGGTTTGGATTACATGACTCAATATGATATTTTGTAGTTCCATTCATTTGCCTGCAAATTTCATGATGTAACTCATTTTAATATATGAATAATATTTGTATAGATGAACTATGTTTTCTTTATCCATTCTTCAGTTGAGGGACACTGAGTTGTTTCCAATTTCTATTGAATAAAGCTGTTATATACATAGTGGAAGAGTACCTAGGCATGCTATTCCCAGGAACTACCAGGCCTACCAACATCACAAATCACCAAGTGGCTAAAGGCAAAAGCAAGAACACCATCAACAAAAGCCAGTGAAATAAGGAATCATCAGAACCCATCTCTCATACTACAACAAGCCCTGGAGAGCCTAACATACCTAAAGAGTAAGTCTATTACTTAAATTTCATGTTATAAGGATGATAGAGGCCTTTAAAGAGGAAATAAATAAAATTTTCACAAACTAACTAAATTTCTGCTAGATCAAAAAAGGAGTGAGTATAGAATTTAGATAAATAAAATTAAGGAAGGATAAAGGATTTCAAATGGTAATAGAGAATAGCAAAATGTTTCTGGTTAATATGGATTAGTCATTTTCAAAAATAACAGCAAAACCGAATAGACAATCATAATAAAACACTTTCTACACATGCTTAAACTTTAATGTATTTCTTCCAGGATAGAAGGATAGCTCAATACAAAAAAAGTAAGTAAAAAGAGAATATTATCTCAAGAGTATTAAGGTCCAAAAATATGATCATTTTAATGCACAAAAGCAAATTATTTTTCAAATTCATTCTTAACAACAAATAATACTTTTAATTGATATGCTAAATAAACATAGGAAAGGCAATGAATGATAAAATCATAGCAAATCCAATATTGAGTAGAAGGAAAAACTGAAGTTACATTTTCCAAATTCTACAAGACAAAGATATCCACTCTCATCATTCTTATTCAATATGGTATTAGAGGTTTTGTGCATAGTAATTACTAAAAGAAAAGAAGTAGTAAAGTATTTAAGAGGAAGAAATCAGGTTATTGGTCATTGACATCATTTTATAAGGAGAAAAAGATAAAGCATCCAGAAAAGAATTGTTGTTATTGATAAAGAATAAAATAATATCTAAGGATACAAAATAAATATGATAAATATTGATACTTTATATATCAATACTAAAATATCTGAAAAGTATTATTTGAAATAATTAAAATGTTTGGAATACATTTAACTAAGTAAATATAAGTTTTTAAATGGAAGGGATACATAAAATTGAAATACTTAATCCATGTTTACGAATTTCAAGAACTAACATTTTTAATCTCTTCAGTTTCTAAATCATAGAAGTATTCAATAGAACCTCTACAGAACACTAGCGATAGAGGTAGTATAAAAATATGAGGAAAGAAATTTAAAATATATGTGGAACCAAAGGAGATTTTTAATAGTCAAAGCCATTATAATCAAAAAGAATAAAATGGAGGACATTGAAATACCTGATATCAAGCTTTATACAAAGTTGGAGTACTAAAGAAAAACTGCAGTACAATGAAAACTTATAGATATGCAAATAATACATGGCAGTAGTTTTAGATCTTATCATTTATATATTTTAGATCAACTGATTACTTTTTCTTCCTTATTTTCATGAGTTAGGATCTTTCCATAATCAAGACTAGCCTCAAACTTTTCTCAATCACCTGAATACTGTCATAGTGAGAACAAATATTGGAGAAAGGACATTCTCTTTGGTAAATGGTGTTAAGGAAACTGTGTTTGTACATATGGTATTGAAATAAAATATAATCCTACCCCTCACACTAGACACAGTGATTTAATATTGGCCACATACCAACATATAAGTACTGTAACTATAAAAAAGGTAACAGAATACCCTTCAAAGATTCAATGAGCAAATATTATAAAATGCCTGCTCCAGCCTCGACAAGAGTTGGGGTCATCAAGGACTAGGGATACCTGGTAGATGAATAAGAAAACACAAAATTGAGACACAATACTGAGAGGCCGATCTCTCTGTGAACGCCTCTGAACTCGGGAGTCAGAAATGATCATATAGACTTGACTCAGCCCCATTCTCTTATTGAAATCATACAAGGAACTTGGGTTACAAAATTCATAAGGGAGTGGGTAAATGTTTCTCTATTTTCCTGTGCCAACAGAAAATACAGAATAGTAAAGATTTAGAATAGAAAAGAGGAACTTTAAAATCTCAAACATAAATATTTCGTAACAAGCATAATTGTTTATATCTCCAAACAACCAGTCTCTGGTGAGTTTGGGGTAGCAATATTGTGGTTACAAAGTCAGTATCTTTCAAACATGTGTCAGACAGTATGGTTTCATAAAAGCGAAACCCGAGGTCATACTGCTGACTCTGCAGTCTTGTTAATTTTTGGATCCCATCTGTCTGTCTACAAGAACATCCTCACTTACCCTGTATGGGGAATTCCTAGGGGGCTACCACCCTCGTCCCTGAACCCAAGGAACCTATTGCTAACTTTCTGGGCAATATCTGTATGCTGTTCCATCCTCAGTTTTATGATAAAAATGTCCTGTTCTTATTATACGGAATAGAGTAAGACTGAGGGAAAAGTTGCAGAATTACTCATCTCTGTCCATGGCTCAAGGTTACATTCTTTTCCACTTCAAGTGAGTGACTGTAAAATACACTTCTCTTGAATTCATGAACAGCCTTCACTTTAATATTACTGGTAACATCTAGTTTCTTGATATCAAGCAGGATCCTACTAGGTCTTGCAGATCACCAAATACTGGTTAATCAAGGAAGGACCAAAGAGAAGAACAGTAAATAGATAAGAAGAATGATTAAGTACTAAGAATAATTGCAGAAATGACATCCTGAAATGCTTAGCCACAGCAGCAGGCCTCGGGGCCAATCAGTACTCATGCTGGGGCCCATAAGAGGCCATAGCTTAGTGCTATAAAACACGGTACCCAGGGCAGATTTTTCTTTCTTATCATCAGGGATCCCAGGTATCTCAAGCTTAATGTGGGGTTTCTCCAACACTAAAGGACCTAAAAAACAAAAGAAAATCTGAGGGAAATTTACAAATGAAATACCATGAAACTAGGATGCTTCTATATAACTAAGGAAGAAATCTAGAGATAGCTTTTATGAACTGGGAGAAAATACTGGCCTACTCTTGCAATAGGGAAGTTATGTATAGACTAAGATCCTTAAATATTTCAACATCAGTGATTTAAAAATATTCATAGTTCTTTGTCAACTTTCCTCAAAATAGATACATGTGAATTTTCAATGAATATATGAAAATTTCTTATCATGTATTGTGAGCAGGAAAGTCAAAATCTCAATGAAATACTATTTTACCCCAAGTTAAAATAACTATTATCAATAAACCAGAGAAAAATGAGTAGGTTGAAGAATGATACCTTTCACAAAGCCTTTAAGTGTAAACAGTTGTATCATTGTAGTTATGCAAATTTTTGAGGCTGCTCAAAAATTTAATATGAAAACTACTATATATAGACACCAACCTATTAAAAGAGATGCCTACTCACCCATGCCTTTTTCAGGTTAGTTACATCAGTTAAGGTATAATATCAACCAAATTGTCATTAGTAGATAGACAATTAAAGTGTGGTATATATACTTAACAGAATATTATTTGCCTTAAATAATAATTGTGTACATAATTATCTTTGACATTTATGGAACTGGATGTCATCAATTTAAGTAAAATATACCAGGCATAGATATATAAATACCATGTGCTCTTTTTTCTTAAAATAATTCATCATAAAATTTATTTTATATCAATTAAAATTATGTTTTACATATCATTTTTCATTTATTAAAGATAGAAGCAGATTTGGATATGGCCAAAGTGAATATAGATTTAAATATTTTAAGTGGCTATTTTAAAAGTTAAATGTTACCACCAAAGGCAGAGGCTATATAGATATCCATGGTCTTTGTTGTTTCCTGAAGCCATTTTGATATTGATGGACTGTGCTGCTGCCAAGGGCTATAACTGTGTCCATGGCTCTTGTTGTGGCAGAAGACTATGTTGATGTCCATGGTTACTGTTCTGTATCATGCTGATTCTGGAGACCATTTGAGTGTCTGTGGTCTGTACTGTTACCAAAAACCAATTGTAATGGGCAAGGAAGCTACTTTTACATTGGTATCAATACTTGTAGACTCACAGTTGAGAAAGAGAGACATAGAAGGTTTCTGTGACGACCAAAAAGCCCCCACCCATCCACCCCCAAAAGGTGACAGACTAGGAAGAAATCCATTAAAATGAACTCTTAAAAAATGGGTTAAGGATGCTGAAGTGTAGCTCTCCACAACTGATGGTTTCTGATGGAGTGTGGGTGAGGAAGGATATGATTTTCTTTAAGGTATGGGCCACTGGGTGTTTGACCATGCTCCAGTGAATATATGGCAACACAAATTGGACTTATTTTTTAAAGTAGGGCAAATGGATGGAGGAGCTGGGAAGCAAGTGTGATTGTGGCTTATGATATGAAAATCTGAAATAATCAATAAAAAGATTACTAAAAATATTTCTGTAATTGATTATGTTTATATTGTTATATAATTTCTCTTTTCCCCTTATTCCCTCCAAACTATTTCATATACTCATCCTTGCTCTCTCAAATTCATGGCTTTTTTCATATGTGCTTGTGTGGGTATGTATATATGTGCATACACAACTACTTGTTCTGTATAAGGTCATTTGTATGTATGTTTTCAGGTTGACAATTTAGTATTGGATAAACAATGTGTTCATTCTAAAGAAAATGTTTTCTCCTGATTTCAGAATTCCTTAGTTGCTTGTATGTCTATCTGTCTATCTGTCTATCTATCTATCTATCTATCTATCTATCTATCTATCTATCTATCTATCTATCTATTATTAGATAATTTCTTCATTTACATTTTAAGTGTGATCCTATAAGTCCCATATACACTGCCCCCACCCTCCTCTCCTACCCACCCACTACCACTACTTGGCCCTGGCATTCCCCTGTACTAGGGCATATAAACATTGTTAGACCAAGGGACTTTCTTCCCAAATAATGGTCATCTAGGCCATCTTCTAATACATATGCAGCTAGAGACATGAGCTCTGGGGGTTCTGATTAGCTCATATTATTGTTCCATCTATAGGGTTGCAGACCCCTACAGCTCTTGGGTACTCTCTCTAGCTCCTACATTGGGGACCCTGTGTTCTGCCCTATAGATGATTGTGAGCATCCACTTCTGTATTTGTCAGGGACTGTAAAAGCCTCACAGGAGACAGCTATATTAGGGTCCTTTCAGCAATATCCTGCTGGCTTATGCAGTAGTGTCTGCATTTGGTGGCTGATTATGTGATAGACCACCTGGGTGGGACACTCTCTGGATGGTCCATCCTTTCATTTTTGCTCCAAACTTTGTCTCTGCACCTCCTTCCATGTATATTGTAATCCCTATTATAGGGAGGAATGAAGTATCCACTCAATGGTCTTTCTTGATTTTCTTGTGTTTGGGAATTGTATCTTGGGTATTCTAGGTTTCTGGGCTAATATCCTCTTATCAGTGAGTGCATATTAAGTGACTTCTTTTGTGATTGGGTTACCTCACTCAGGATGATATCCTCCAGATACATCCATTTGCTCAAGAATTTCATAAATTCATTGTTTTTAATAGATAAGTAGTACTCCATTGTGTAAATGAACCACATTTTCTGTATCCATTCCTCTGTTGAGGGACATCTGGGTTCTTTCCAGCTTCTGGTTATTATAAATAAGGCTGTTATGAACATAGTAGAGCATGTGTCCTTGTTACCAGTTGGAATATCTTCTGGGTATATGCCCAGTAGAGTTATTGCTGGATATTTTGGTAGCACTATGTCTAGTTTTCTGAGAAACTGCCAGACTGATTTCCAGAGTGGTTGTACCAACTTGCAATCCCATCAGCAATGAAGGAGTGTTCCTCTTTCTCCACATCCTTGCCAGCATCTGCTGTCACATGAATTTTTGATCTCAGCAATTCTGATTGGTGTGAGGTAGAATCTCAGGGATGTTTTGATTTACATTTCTCTGATGATTAAGGATGTTGAACATTTTTTAAGGCGCTTCTCAGCCCTTTGGCATTCTTCAGTTGAGGATTCTTTGTTTAGCTCTGTACCCCATTTTTAATGGGGTTATTTGAATTTCTGGAGTTCAGCTTCTTGAGCTCTTTGTAAACAATGGATATTAGTCTCCTATCAGATTTAGTATTGGTAAAAATTCTTTTCCAATCTGTTGGTGGGCTTTTTGTCTTATTGACAGTATCTTTTGCTTTACAGAAGCTTTGCAATTTTAAAAGGTCCTATTTGTCGATTTGCGATCTTACAGCACAGGCCATTGGTGTTCTATTTAGGAATTTTACCCCTATGCACATATCTTCAAGGGTTTTCCCCTCTGTCTCCCCTATGAATTTCAGTGTCTCTGGTTTAATGTGGAGGTCTTTGATCCACTTAGACTTGAGCTTTCTACAAGGAGATAGGAATGGATCAATTCACATTCTTCTACATGTTGACAGCCAGTTGTGCCAGCACCATTTGTTGAAAATGCTGTCTTTTTTCCACTGGAGAGTTTTAGCTCCCTTGTAACCAAAGGTGTGTGGGTTCATTTCTGGGTCTTCAATTTTATCCCATTGGTCTACCTGTCTGTTTTTATACCAGTACCATGCAGTTTTTATAACAATTGCTCTGTAGTTCAGCTTGAGGTCAGGCATGGTGATTCCACCAGAGATTCTTTTATTGTTGAGGATAGTTTTTGCTATCCTAGGTTTTTTATTATTCCAGATGAATTTGAAAATTACCCTTTCTATCTCAGTGAAGAATTAAGTTGGAATTTTGATGGGGATTGCATTAAATCTGTAGATTGCTTTCGGCAGGATAGCCATTTTGACTATATTAATCCTGCCAATCCATGAGCATGGGAGATCTATCCACCTTCTGAGATGTTCTTCAATTTCTTTCTTCAGAGACTTGAAGTTCTTGTCATACAGATCTTTTACATCCTTCGTTAAATCACACCAAGGTATTTTATATATTTGTGACTATTGTGAAAGGTGTTGTTTCCCC
The DNA here is from genome assembly GCA_902729485.2 of Mus minutoides. NCBI lineage: Eukaryota > Metazoa > Chordata > Mammalia > Rodentia > Muridae > Mus > Mus minutoides. The sequence goes on along the minus strand of LR753306.1, from coordinate 2,204,712 downwards.
AATTTCTTTCTCATGCTGTTTATCTTTTGTGTAGAGAAAGGCCACTGATTTGTTTGAGTTAATTTTATATCCAGCTACTCTGCCGAAGCTGTTTATCAGGTTTAGGAGTTCTCTGGTAGAATCTTTAGGGTCGCTTAAATATACTATCATATCATCTGCAAATAGTGATATGTTGACTTCTTCCTTTCCAATTTGTATCCACTTTATCTCCTTTTGTTGCATAATTGCTCTGGATAGTACATCAAGTACTATATTGGAAAGGTAGGGAGAAAGAGGGTAGCCTTGTCTAGTAACTGACTTTAGTGGGATTACTTCAAATTTCTTTCCATTTAGTTTGATGTTGGTTACTGGTTTGCTGTATATTGCTTTTATTATGTTTATTTATGGGCCTTGAATTCCCAACCGTTCCAAGTCTTTTATCATGAAGGGGTGTTGGATTTTGTCAAATGCTTTCTCAGCATCTAACGAGATGATTATGTGGTTATATCTTTGAGTTTGTTTATATAGTGCATTACATTGATGGATTTCCATATATTAAACCATCCCTGCATTCCAAAGGATGACACTTAATTGATCATGATGGATGATTGTCTTGATGTTCCTGGATTTGGATTGTGAGGATTTTGATTATTTTTGTGCCCATACTCATAAGGGAAATTTGTCTGATGTTCTCTTTATTTTTTGGATCATTGTGTGGTTTAGGTATCAGAATAATTAGGCTTCATAGAATAAATTTGTTAGAGTACCTTCTCTTTCTATTTTGTGGAAAAGTTTGAAGAGAGTTGGAATTAAGACTTCTTTGAAGGTCTGATAGGACTCTGCACTAAACCCATTTGGTCCTAGGCTATTTTTGGTTGGGAGAGTATTGATGACTGCACTATTTCTTTAGGGGAAATGGGACTGTTTAGGTCATTAATCTTATCCTGATTTAACTTTGGTACATGGTATCAGTCTAGAAAGTTGTCCATTTCATCCACGTTTTCTAGCTTTGTAGAATATATCCTTTTGTAGTAGGGTCTGATGATGTTTTAGATTTCCTCAGATTCTGTTGTTATGTCTCCTTTTTCATTTCTGATTTTGTTAATTAGGATACTCTCCCTGTGCCCTCTAATTAGTCTGGCTAACGGTTTATCTATCTTGTTGATTTTCTCAAAGAAACAGCTCCTGGTTTGGTTGATTCTTTGATTAGTTCTTTCTTTATTTCATCCTTTACCAAGGAATCATTGAGTAGAGTGTTCAGTTTCCATGTGAATGTTGGCTTTCTTTTCTTTATGTTGTTATTGAAGATCAGCCTTAGTCCATGGTGATCAGACAGGATGCATGGGATAATTTCAATATTTTTTTATCTGTGGAGGCCTCTTTTGTGACAAATTATATGGTCAATTTTGTAGGAGGTACCATGTGGTGCTGAGAAGAAGGTATATCCTTTGTTTTAGGATAAAATGTTCTGTAGATATATATTAAATCCATTTGTTTCATAATTTCTGTTAGTGTCCATGTGTCTCTGTTTAGTTTCTGTTTCCAGGATCTGTCTATTGGTGAGAGTAGGGTGTTGAAGTCTCCCACTATTATTGTGTGAGGTACAATGTGTGGTTTGAGTTTTAATAAAGTTTCTTTTATGCATGTAGGTAGCTTTCCTAAAGTTTCTTTAATGAATGTGGCTGCCCTTGTATTTGAAGCATAGATATTCAGAATTGAGAGTCCATTTTGGTAGATTTTATCTTTGATGAGTATGAAATGCCCTTTCCTTATCCTTTTTGATATCTTTGGGTTAGAAGTCAATTTTATTCAATATTAGAATAGCTACTCCAGCTTGTTTCTTTGGAACATTTGTTTGGAAAATTGTTTTCTAACCTTTTACTGTGAGGTAGTGTCTGTCTTTTTCCTTGAGGAGGGTTTGCTGTAAACTGTAAAATGTTTGTAGCCCGTCTATTAGTGTATGTCTTTTTATTGGGGAATTGACTCTATTGATATTAAGAGAAATTAAACAAAAGTAATTTTTGCTTTCTGTTATTTTTGTTGTTAAAGTTGGATTCTGTTCTTGCGGCTATCTTCTTTTAGATTTGCTGAAGGATTATTTTCTTGCTTTTTCTAGGGTATAGTTTCTGTCCTTCTGTTGATGTTTTCCCTTTATTATCCTTCGAAGGGCTGGATTCATGGAAAGATATTGTGTGAATTTGGTTTTATCATGTAATACTTTGGCTTCTGCATCTATGGTAATTGAGAGTTTTGCTGGGTATAGTAGCCTGGGTTGGCATTTGTGTTATCTTAGGGTCTGCATAACATCTGTCCAGGATGTTTGAGTTAATTTTATAGGAGATAGAGAAAGTACCCAAGGAGCTCAAGGAGTCTGGAACTCTATAGGTGTAACAACACCATGAACTAACCAGTACCTCCAGACCTCATGTCTCTAGCAGCATATATAGCAGAAGATGGCCTAGTCGGCCATCATTGGGAAGAGAGGCCCCTTGGTATTGCAAACTTTATATGACCCAGTACAGGGAAACACCAGGGCCAAGAAGTGGGAGTGGGTGGGTAGGGGAGCAGGGTAGGGGAGGTTATAGGGCACTTTCAGGATAGCATTTGAAATGTAAATAAAGAAAATATCTAATTAAAAAAAAAAAAAGACCTTAAAGTCCACCCCATAGTGACACACTTTCACAATTAAGACCATACCTATAACAAAAAGTCCACATTTCCTAGTGGTATTAAATGCTTTGGGCCTATTGGGACTATCTTATTTCAACTCCCCACAGTGTTGTGCCTTAAAAATACATATATTGTATATATGCGTTAAAATAAATTAGTTTGGAAATATTTCCTTATCTTAGATATTTTAAAAAATGATAAACATTACAATTCATTCTTCATTCAATATAAAGAAGAATTCATCAGGTAAGAAATAAATACTAGTTTTTACTTCTTGCTTTACTCAGATTTTCTAATCTTCCCTGATTTGATGTGTTATTCTACATGTTTCTAAGAACATATCCATTTTTTCTATGATATCATTTTTAGAACAATATAATTGCTCATATTTTTCTTGAGTGATTTTATTTCTGTCTATAGTATCTGCTGTCAAGTCTTCTATTTCATTTTTGTTTTGAGTTATATTTTTCTTAGAACAATACTTTCAGTTTGTATACTTAGCAAAATTCCTCTGTAAATGCATATTTATTAATAATTCAATCTAAAAGTTCTGCCTTTCACTTATTTCAAAGGATGAATCATTTCAGTTCTTCTGCATTGAGATAGTTAGTATTACTCTACCTATTTTCAGAGAAAAAGGCATGACTCAAGTTTGACTTGTCAGAATAAAAACAAATAGGGAGAAATGCTCTTGCAATGAGGGACTGCCTACACACATTTGATGTAAGAAATGTGAATCTTCAAGATGCATGTCTAACAAGTAGATCCTGTGACCATCCCATAATGATTCTTTAAGGAAGACACTCGTCATTTCTTGAGAGATATTGATACTGAGTTTTCTTATAAGCTTTCATCATCTATGAAAGTGACTGCCATGTTGTTCTCCATTCATGGTCATTAAAATTGAAGAAGCTTGTGCTTTCTTCCCAGAAACCACGAAGTAGGTAAAAATTATGACTATCCTCTCATTTATTTCAAGTTTTAGCTTCAATTTTGTGCTACTTATACCGAAAAAAGATATTCTATGTAATATTATTGTAGTGGCTATTCCTGGTTGTCAACTTGACTATATTTGGAATGAGCTACAATCCAGATTTGGAAGGCTCACCAGTGACCCTAACCTGGAGACTTGGATATAGAAGTCTCTGATCTGGATCTTGGTATGGAGGTCTTGATAGCATACCGGCTATGGATTCCAGAAGATTAAGACAGAGAGTTCTCCGAGCTCA
>LR753306.1:2183211-2197339 GCA_902729485.2 Mus minutoides | reverse complement strand
ACACTGGAAGAAGGGAGACTCTCTCTCGCTCCTTCGCCTGTTCACCGTGTGGGACTGAGTAACTGCTAGATCCTTGGACTTCCATTCACAGCTACTACTGAACCATTGTTGGGAATTGGACTGCAGACTGTAAGTCATCAATAAATTCCTTTACTCCTTAAGTTCTGTGACTCTAGAGAACCCTAACTAATACAATTATCCTTTGAGATTCTAGGATAGGACATCTGTTTTGAAAGTAAGGGTTTCAATAGTAAGTATCTATCATCTTTGATTATCACTGAATTGCTGTCACAGACATACTTTTTAAAATAAAGTTCAAGTTTTAAAAATTTACTTTAAATAAACTCTACTTATGGTAGTACCATAGAAACCCACATAGGCATGCCAAAGAGTTACAAGTAATTCTAAATTATTTTATACAATTGCACTGAAAATTAAAAAGCTGAAATTCTTTAATATAATCTTTTTCCCCTTTGATTTTGAGAATATCACGCTGTTCTAAGATCCCATAATGCAAACTCATAATACTGAACTTGGGTGTTTTCCAACTTGACATAATTTCCCTTAATTGCCTAATAATGTAATGGTATCAACAATGTTTAGTACCATATGCCCTAAAATATAAGGTTAAACTAAGTCCAATTCTAATAACTCAGTATTGGTCAATCACTGTGGCTGAATTTAAGGTAAATTCTTAGGATGAAAATGTTTTGAAGACATTATGTCAAATATTAAAATGTGTTTCATTAACTATACTGGAAAAAAATTCAGACTAGACTAATAAATAACAACCAACATTTTATCTCTGACTGGAAAAATAACAAAACATAAATTTCTACTATTATTTCAGCAGCACATTGATTCCTCTGGGCAGTGATGACTGAATAAAATTATGTCATCAAGAAAAGCTCTTAGTGCCCCAAAGTGTCAAGCTCTACAGAGAAAACATTTTAATTTCTTATTAAGTACTATAATTATTCCTAAAGGCCATTTAGAAAAATAAAACCTTCAGTTTTATTTTCATGATTTATTTGAAACATGACATTTAGAGATCAGCATGACTAAATAACTGCACTTTTAACTTTAGAATCAAAAATCTTTATTATGATTTAAATATCTTTACATTTAGGTATATTCTTGTGTGTCTATGTCCACAGTAAATCTATTTCATTAGAAATTAGCTCTATTTTCTCTTAGGAAACTGTAAAGAGTTATGAAAAGTCTCTAATATATTAACAAAATATTTTTGTTGATTAATTTTATTAATTGACAGTTTAAAACAAGTTTATACTATATTCTGATTTCTTTGTCTCTCTGCCGACACTCAAATCCTCCTGACTTTACAAAGCTCCTCTTTCTTTATGACATTCAGTTTTGTTTTGTTAGAGATTTAATTTAACCAGAGTCATCTCTGTCGCCATTGGTTCAGAACTATCTGTTTGAAGCCAGGAAGAGCTATCAGTAAGTACAAAACTGAGGTAATGGCTTTACTGTTCCCTGAATGTATAACTAGTAAGTAGTAGTTCATCACTGGTAGAAAGAAGATGCTTAGTCATTATTTCATCCATTTCATATCCACAGTGGAAACATTTTTCATTTACCTAACTTTTTAAATTGTTCATTTATGAAAGGTATTCAGCTACTGGCAAAGCCTCTCAGGAGACAGCTATATCAGGCTCCTATCAGCAGTCTTAGGTTGGCATCCACAATAGTGTCTGGGTTTGGTGACTGTATATGGAATGGATCACCAGGTGGGGCAGTCTCTGGACCCCTTTCCTTCAGTCTCTGTTCCACACATTGTCTCTGTATCCCCTACCATGGGTATTTTATACCCCATTCTAAGAAGGATCAAAGTATCCACACTTTGATCTTCCTTCTTGAATTTCATTTTTTTGTGTGTGTGAATTGTATCTTAGGTATTCTGAGCTTCTTGGCTAATATCCATTTATCAGTGAGTATATACCATGTGTGTTCTTTTGTGATTAGGTTAACTTACTCAGGGTGATATTTTCTAGTTCCATCCATTTGTATAAAAATTTCATGAATTCATTATTTTTAATAGCTGGGTAGTATTCTATTGTGTACATTTTCTTTATCCATTTCTCTGTTCAAGGACATCTGGTTCTTTCCTGCTTCTGGCTATTATAAATAAGGCTGCTATGAACATAGCAGAGCATGAGTCCTAATTACATGTTGGAGCATCTTCTGGGTATATGCCCAGTAATGGTATAGCTGGATCCTCCAGTAGTACTATGTCCAGTTTTCTGAGGAACCATCAGACTGATTACCATAGTGTTTATACCAGCTTGCAATCCCACCACCAATAGAGGAGTATTCCTCTTTCTCCACATCCTCAATAGCATCTGCTGTTGCCTGAGTTTTTTTATCTTAGCCCTTCTGAGTGGTATGAGGTTGAATGTCAGGGTTGTTTGAATTGAATTTCCCTGGTGAAGAAGGATGTTGAACACTTCTTTAGGTGCTTCTCACTCATTCAGTATTACTCAGTTGATAATTTTTATTTAGCTCTGTACCCCATATATATATATATATATATATAAGATATTAGCCCTCTATCAGATGTAGGGTTGGTAAAGATCTTTTCCCAATCTGTTGGTTGACATTTTGTCCTTTTGACAGTGTCATTTGTCTTACAGAAGTTTTGTAATTTTATGAGGTTCCATTTATCAATTCTTGATCTTAGAGCATATGTTATTGGTGTTTTGTTCAGGAAAATTTCCTCTGTGCCCAGGTGCTTGAGGCTCTTAGCCAACCATTGGACTAAGCACAAAGACCCCAATGGAGAAGCTAGAGAAAGGACCCAGAGCTCCCAGGGACTAAACCACTAGCCAAAGAGTGCACATGTAAAGACCCATGGCTCCAGCTGCATATATAGCAGAGGATGGCCTTATAGGACATCAGTGAGAGATTTCCTTAATGCTGAGAAGGCTTGATACCTCAGTGCATGGCAATGCAAATACAAGGAACTGTGAGTGGGTGGGCTGGTGAGCAGGGTTACCGGGATGGGATAGGGGGTTTTTGGAGGGGAGACCAGAAAAGAGGATAACATTTGAAATGTAAATAAATAAAATATCTAATAAAAAAAGAAAACAAAAAATGGAAAGCTATTCAGCTTAAAACACTTGATGCCTGAGCTACACAAATTAATACATATCTCATTTGGAGCTTCCTATTTTCCCTACAGAATCAAAAATATTCTTAAGTTCCTATTTGTTTTCAGGCTCTTTATCAGATTTTATGTATTGTTATTTGTTTCAAGTTAAACAGACCTATATATTTACAATGCACATGCAAAATTTATGGATATACTGAATCTAATCATAATTCCCATGATTAAATTATTTATAAAATAGTCTCCATGTTTATAGCCATCTTATTTATATAATTCTGTCTTTATATTTTTTGAGTTAAAAATCATCAAAAACTGGCTAGAAGTCATCAAACTGAAACTATTAGGGTCAGAAATTCAGATGTCTGAGATCTTCAGACTATCTCCATCAGACTTTCGCACACCAGCCTGGTTTAGACATGGAGAACTGTGGACACTATGAGGTCAGGAACAGATGGAGATGATGTAGGAAAGGAATGAGAGTACAATTCACACCTGAACAAAAGCAGATTGTTCTTTTCTTAAGACAATGATGAGCAACATCTTATCTATAAGAATGTAGGTTGTACAACATAGCCCAGTGGGCTTGAAGATTTACTAATTTGAACTGGAAGTGACCATCAGGATAGGGGTTCAGTGGAAACTTTATTGGCCTTGATTCTTCCTCCACAGTTTTAAATAAGGACCATTTCTGCTGATAGATATCCTTGAGACGGTGGGTCTCCTTTTCAGATAGGAGGCATCCATATTAGCAGGTATGCTTGCATACAGTTTCTGTTGCCAGAAAGAGATATTTCTCTATATTATGTTGCATGGTGTTATATTGTCACAAATTTTATTTCTGTAGATTCTGATCCTGTTGCTGGAAAGTTTGGAGAAACCAAGAACTTTTGTCTTATGTTGTGTGTGTGTGTGTGTGGGGGGTGGCATCGCATCTCCTTCCTAATCTTATTACTAAAAGAACTTGAGAACATCCTTAAAGCTAAAGAAAAATTTTAACTAGAGTTTAAAAGAAAGAACTCCAAGGTAGCAAAGCTATAAATCTAATTAGCTGCCTAGAGATGAAAGATGGAGAACAGAAAGATAAAAAAGTCAGGCTATTTGAGTTAAAGTAGTTTGGACGTCAGTCACCTTACAGAGAAACAGCCACATAATATGGAAGAGGTGAGTTTAAGAATGAGTGAATCCTGAAGTGTTAAGAAAAGGTATAAAAGAAGAAAAGACAAAGTTATTGTTTTCTGAGTAATACAGAAAAAACAATCTGACTTTATGATGCTGCATGTCAGAAAGACTGCACAGAAGGCAGGAATTCAGAGAATCCACTTTCTTGATGCTTATTCTGAATCAGCTGATTGACCTATCTAACTGGATTAACCAAAAAAGAGAGAATGGTTTGTCCCTACCCAGAGGCAGGTTGCATTCTGTTGGCTAGGAAGTTTTCTATTAATGTGTCTTCAGTGTGTTTGTAACATCCCTACTTCTGATGTGGCAACTTTAAAATTATTTAGAAAATAGATTTAAAGTAGGTAATAGATATAACCCATTTGTGCCACAAAATTCTCAAACATTAGTTCCAAAGCTGTTCATCAGAAAGGATTAATGCAGTCGGAGATTTGGTACAGCCTTGTGGTACAGGTGCTCATTTACAGGGCGACAAGAAACCAGAACTCTATTCTGCCATTCCTAGCTAGAGAGTCAAGGAATTTTCTGAAACTGTTGCTTTCAGGGTCCCTGTTATGAGCTGCCTGTCCTGTTTGTATTTCCTGTTCTCATTATTGCCATGAAACTTGCTCAATCCTAAAGAAGAAATTCAAACTAGCTGCATAGTTGCTATCTAACAACTATGATCTAAAAGGTTGAGTACATGTGTTTTATCAAGTATTAAGCTGTTCATGTATAACTCATTTTTTATGATGAAATTTTTCATACTTTTCTTGTGCATTTGCTGAGAAATGCTGTCTTAAATCCACATTTCTGCAGGAGAATTAACCTCATAACCCAGTTCACACAGAAAAATCTTCTGGAATTTTATATATGGTATAAAACCATCCTTCATATTAACATGAAAAAAAATTGTATTAAATCTGTTTTTTTCTGGGGGGGGTATAGGGGACTTTTGAGATAGCATCTAAAATGTAAATGAAGAAAATACCTAATTAAAAGTTGGAAAAAAATCTGTTTTTTCTCATCCTACATTAGAATTCAACATTAAAGAAGCTATTTTCTGTGATATTACAGTTTTTGTTGGGCCAACAGGGATATTAAAAATCATGTGGACTCTGATTACCCATTCATGAGTTCTTAAAGTTTCTTTCTTTTCAGAAAACGTTGTAATTTCCTTTCTATCTATGTGAACTCAGCCAAAATAGAAGGCTTAAATAACAAGACAGAGAAAACAGAAGTTCATTCAAAGTGAATAAATACATGGATTATTCATATTTCATCTGATCTATTAACACAATAAATACTTTTATATACATTTTAAAAGATGTCATTCATGCATATAAATATTTGATGCCTCTAAATCTCTCAGGTTGTTTTTTAAGTCAGACTAAAACAGAAAAATATCTTGACTAAATGACTATAGTGAGTGAAGGATATGCCACTTAGAGATATTTGTACTTACCAACCTGCCTTCCTTTTGTCCCAGCAAGCATGCCTGCTCAATCCCTCCATATCATGATCTCATTTTAGACTCTTTCCTCCCTTATTCTTAGATAAAAGTAATATATTTATCAAAATAACACTTTGAATGCACTTATTTTATTATTTCATTCATGATAATAATTTTCATATAAAAGGACAGTAACATAGATATAGTACTGGAAAGAATCATAACATAAAACAAAACAAAAATAAAATAGAGAGTGAAGTTGAATTACAGTTTCTTACAAGTTATTTGTTTGTTTGTTTGTTTGTTTGTTTTTTGAGACAGAGTTTCTCTGTGTAGGTCTGGATGTCCTAGAACTTACTCTGTAGACCAGGCTGGCCTCAAACTCAGAAATCCACCTGCCTCTGCCTCCCAAGTGCTGGAATTAAAGGCATGTACCACCAATACCTGGAAAGATGTATTTATTTATTATATGTAAGTACACTGTAGCTGTCTTCAGACATTCCATAAGAGTGAGTCAGATCTCATTACAGATGGTTGTAAGCCACCATGTGGTTGCTGGGATTTGAACTCAGGAACTTCAGAAGAGCAGTCAGTGCTCTTAACCACTGAGCCATCTCTTCAGCCTCTCTTGGAAGGTTTCAAACACAGCATGAGACAAATTTTTATAAACCATTCACAACTGTTGTAGCTGCAAGATACCTTACTAATGATTCTTTATTTTTTCACATTTATTTGAATTTATGGCCGTGAGTGCCTGTACCTATCCATGTATTTTGTCTGTGCAGATCAAGAGCAGCTCGTATCCCCTGGAAATGTAGTTATAAATAACTGTGAGCCACCATATGGGTGCTGGAAACTGAGTATTTATTCTCCTCAAGAGCAGCAAATGTTCTTAACTGCTGAGTCATCTCTCCAACCTCAACACAATTCCTCATTTAAGTATAGATATCAGTATTTTAAACAATCTTATGTTCCTTTGAAAGTACAATTCATGCAAAGTGTAGTCAATACAAAAAATAGAAATTCCTAATTAAGCATACCAATATGTCTTTCAGATAAAAATAAATCAATGCAAAATTTAAATTAGATAGTCTTCTAGCCTAAAATTTTAAAACCTAGTATCTACAAGTCAAATGATATTGAAATAAATCTTAGCTACAAAGCTTTGCTATAAAAAAAGTTCTCAGCTGAAAAAAAAACTTAAGGGTATGGAGTTTTATGTGGTCTTTAGGTAGAATTATTTGAGGGCTCATTCACTCAGATTTCCAGTATCCAGTTGTATGGGTCAGAGAATAAATAATGGTTCTATAAAGGAATATGTAAAAGAGAGAAGGCGAGAGATACAGAGACAGAGAGACAGAAACAATACATATGCATGTGTTTATACATACATACATACATACATACATATATACATACATACATACATACATATACAAACAAATAGAAATACACTTATATAGAGAGGATTTGTTAGTCTGAATCAGAGGTTGATGTCTGAGTAGTCCAGAAATGACTATATCACACTAGAAGGGCTAAGAATCTACTAGTTGTTCAGATGGTGAGACTCTGCAGGTCTAAATAAACCCAGTCTAGTGTTTGAAGGCCTGATGGATTCCTAAAGAGTGGTTTGTCTTCCGTCTATGTTGGAATTCTGAAGAAGTTTCTCCTAATAATATTGGTGAAGGAATTTCACATGAACAGGGTAGATACACTTGCCAGGGAGAGTAAGGGCAGTAAGGAAAAAGCAAAGTTTAACTTTTCTATTTGCTTTTATCTGGCAGTCATTCTGAATTACGGTGTGTCTTCCTGTTTCAAATATTCTGATGAATAAAATTCATCACAGAATTGCCTAGCACCTTAGATATTAGCTGATTTTAGATGCAGCCAAGTTGACAACCAAGCAGAATTTTTCTCTGAGTGTATTCAAACCTCTTTCATGTCCATTCAGAGCTCTTGAATTGTGTGGACAAAATGGAAATCTCCATCATCTTTCTGAATTTAAATGCAAAATTTAAACATTATTTTTGCTTGTTTCTATTAGATATAACATATATAAGACTATAGAAAATGTATATAGTTTCTGGAAAAGGGGAAAGAGATCTGTGTATTTGACAAAAATGTCAAAAACACAGGTGAAAAACTATACAAGGTAGAGATTAGATTTATGCTTAGAAAATATAATCTGCTAAATTCAAGGTGCAAACATTCTGATAAGTGGTCTTCATTCATACTCTCACTGAACACTTGATCTAAAGTGTAATGTCTCCCAGAGTCTCAGATATTTGAAACAGTTGGCAGCTAGTTAGTGGCATTGCTCACACTAAAGATGGGTGACCTTTCAGGGGATAGTGTGTAATTTGAGGAGGGCCAAACATTTAAAAAGTCTCATGTTGGGACTGGAGAGCTGGCTCAATTGTTAAGAGCACAGTCTGCTCTTCCAGAAGTCCTTAGTTCAATTCCCAGAAGCCACCTTGTGGTTCAGACCCATCTATAATTAGATCCAGTGCCCTATTCTGACATTCATACACACATGCAGGGAGAGCATTGTACAAAAAAAAAAAAATCTTTTTAAAAAATTGTTTCATATTACTTTCAGTTTGGTTCTCCTTGTTTTGTTTCTGAAGTTCAAGGTGTGAGTTCTCTTCCTCCTGCTCTCTTACCTTCTGCTTGCTGGTATGCTATCCCTACCATTATGGAATTTTATCCCTCTGGAATCACAAGTCTAAATAAACTCCTTCTTACTTAAGGTGTTTGGTTCATGGTAAAATTTATGTGCAGTAAGCTAGGCCATCCAAGGCTGCAATATTACATGACAGGAGAAGTAGAGGAGAGACAGACAAAAATAAATATGCTCAAGTGATATCATGGATGACAGGTCATTAATATGCATATAGGTGGAGGTGCCACAAGATGTAGGATGTCAGAAAAATTAAATGTAATATTTTACCTTGAGAAGGTCAGTTGCTCACTTCCTGGACTTGGAATTTTTATTGTCTGAGGTTGGAGGCAAGATATTTATTTTGTGATATGTATTATATTTTACATGCTCATTGATAGCTTCTATATTATATACCTTTTAATATTTTTACATTGAAAAAATGAGGAACAATGACAATATTCTTAAGGCTGAAGATTAAAGAAATAAGTACTTAGAATAGTGTCTTATACACAGTATGTCCTTACAAAAAATATGCTATTTAATAAAAATTAAGATTTTATAATGATTTTATTTAATAGTATATCATGTTCATATAAGCTTTCTCATTACTGTAGGTCTCAAAAATTAGTTTTCCTGTTACCTTTGTAATATGTTGGCCTTTTTAATTTAGTATTCCTACAAATATATAACTTTAAAATGATTTATGATGATTTTAGAGGTAAAACATAATAGTAAATATTTATGTTATTGTGTTGCTACCAATACCAATTTGATAATAGTATATTTTCATTATTCCCAAATAAAATTCCCTAATCCAGTAATGATTTCTTTTTCGTTTCCCCCATAGTCTTTGAAACACACTCATGTTTTATCTATCTATCTATCTATCTATCTATCTATCTATCTATCTATCTATCTATCTATCTAGTGTGTTTGTTTTGCATATATTTATGTATACTACATATTTTATATAAATGAAAATATAGGATATGTGATATTTTATATGTAATTTTGTTTTTACACAGTATATGATATCTATGTTCATCTACGCTACAGCTAGTAACAGTGTTCATTAGTTTTTACTCTTTTAATATTTATTTTATAATATAAATATTATATAGTACTTATTCATCCATGAATCATGTACAATCATCCATGGGCATGTACATTTTTTGCACCTTTACAACTATTTTTTTTCCAAAAAACATTTTGTCACTAGGAATGTACAAGGTTTCTAATCCTTCTATATGATAACCAGCAAATTTTGTGCTTTTTACATGTATGTAAACAAAGTGCTCATATTCATGTATCTATATATGTATTTAATACGTAGAAATCTATGTGCTTAAATTCTATTTTTATTTGTGTGGATTCTCCTTTATTGCAATTCATGGTATTATTTCCACTTAAGACCTATACTGGCTTATAAACATATACAATCCAATTTGTATATTCTTTATTTTTACTATGTATATATAAATATTCAGAACAAAGTCACATATATAATCATTATTTTTAAATTACTATACTTTATGTATGTAAAAATGGCTAATAAGAATTTAAAATGAACAATTAGATATCTTTTTATTGTTTTAATGAGTTCTATTGAAACAAAGTTTATAGAATTAATAGAGAAAAATATTTGTGATAAAAGATATACCACTGTTAATTTAAGCATTCTTAGCTATGGTAGATATGTAAGCATAACATAATATATGGGGATAGAAAATACATGATAAACTATTTCCTCTTTTTAATGTGATTTATATTAATTTAATAAAACAATGAACAGGATATAGAAATTCTAATATGGGATGCTTAAAGAAGGAATATAACAAAGCAATGAGGATAAATGTCAATATGATTGTGTATTCTACTGACTAAATAATGATCATATGATAAGGAACTAAGCAAATTTAATTGCTTTGAGTCATGCCAGGAAGCTAAAACAGTGTCTTATCATCCAAGCCTTTGGTCCAATTGTCACTTGGATCTGTCACAGATTTAAATCTCTTCATATTGACTTAACATTTCCCTGCAATTTTAGCTACAAATATAGCTCTGCAGGAAGTCTCTTGAAGTGTTTGTGTCATCTGGCTTTGCCTTTGTGTGTGTGAGGATTTACAGGCATCCTGGCTAAGGGACTGCTACAAATCAATGAAGATTAACTTTTCTAGGCTAGCTGCAAAATATTTTTTCCTTTAAAACAATGTTTAGTTCTATGTATTTCTTTAAATAAAACATAAATTTCTATTGTAAGTGAATAATTAAATATGTGGATCATATATGAATTGGCATTGTTTATACCATATTAAGTCCTTTAAGTATCTAGAGATATAAAGAAGAAACCCTAGATTCAAAACAATAAAGCTGCAACACATTTACTTTATAACATTATATGTTAAATGATTACAAAATAGACATGCTCATAATATATAAGAGTGATTAAGTTTAATTCATTTAAATACCTACATTTAAAATCCTGAAATAACCAAACAAAATCACAATATGAAAAATGTATGACTTTTAAAGTATGACTTAAATTATAGTTGCTGTTGTAGAAATGATACAATTATAAATCTGATTTTTACAATGAAAATAAATCAAGACAAGATTCTTGTTTTAGCAAGATATAGAACTCCTAATAGGCAGAATTGAGTCTCATGAGTATTCTTGAAAAATTGTCTAACATCTGCTTCAGGATGGGCAGATTATGAAATTGTAGAATAATTGACCATTTTAACAATTATTTTTAAAAACTTCTATTGATTTTCCTTTCAGTGAATTATCTTTTTTTTAAGCAAATGTAGTCATGGAGAGGATGACTCAGTGAAACATGTATTGACTTAGTAAAGATTTATCATATAGTCTACAGAAGAATTCACAAATTTCAAATGCTTAGAAAACAAAGGCACACTTTACTAAAACTATTTAGAATGTGATTGAATTTTGGATAATTTCAAAGGCAATTGAACTCCATTGAAGGCATTAAGCTCATCATGCAGCTCTCACAGTTCTGAGGATTCTGTTTCTCTGTGAAAGGTTCCAGAAAAGTTGGCAAAATTTCTATTAGTAGATGTTTTATTTATATAGAACCCTCCAGGTGATATGAGAGATTATATACATCACGTGATATGATGCTAGAGAAAATGTTTGAATGAGATTTCATTTCTTTAAAACTGTATTTTGAGACCTGATGTACTAGAACAAAGGTGTACTTGTATCTCTGTCTGAAGTAAAACAAACATTTGGATTTGAGGAATTTCTGAAAGTCAAGGAGCATTAATGAAAGGTAGCTGACAATTGACAACTCAAGCAGCTTACTACATACATACAATGGTTTAGAATGTTTTTTTTTCATATTATTCTGTGAAATTTTGTTCATAGCAACATTTTTTATATATAATCATAATATTGTCTATACCAGAAGGAAAAAATGAGAAAAAAAATGTATACCTGTGTACATTAGGATGTACTGGACCAATTGCATTGTTTTTAATTACTGTAAATATAAAACATGAACATTTACTATGTATACTGTGGTAGTTTGAATATGCTTAGCTCAGGCAGTGGAACTATTTAGAGGTGTGTCCTTGTTTAAGGAAGTGTGTTACTGTGGGTTTGGGCTTTAAAACCTTCTTCCTAGCTGTCTGAAAGACAGTCTTCTCCTAGGAGCTATCTGATGAAGATGTAGAACTCTCAGCATCTCCTGCACCATGCCTGCCTGGACGTTGACTGAATCTCTCAATCTGTTAAGCCAACCACAATTAAATGTTGTCTCAAGTTTACAAAGCATTATAGCTTGTATCAGCAGTCAACATGCTCTGTTCGCTAAAAATCTACCATTGTTCTTATTTGTGATATTGAAGCTAAGGAATTATCTAAGATGGGTTTCTCTTAGCTTCTGGTTATTTTTACCAATCTGTGGAGTATTTGCCACTGGAAAGATTGTTTAATCCATGTTTCTGACAGCATATAGGGTTTGCAATGTCCAAATTCTTCTCTTAAAAACACAAAGCCAGCCAGGTATGCTAGTGCACACCTTTACTCTGAGCATTGGAAGATTGGAGTTCATGTGTATGCAGAGGCAGGAAGATATCTGGGTTTGAGGCCAGCCTGGTCTACAGAGGGAATTCAATGACATGGGGACTACACAGAGCAACCCTGTCTTGAAAAGCAAAGCAAAGCAAAGCAAAACAAAACAAAACAAAGCAAACTTCCCCAATCTATTTTAGGGCAATATGGTTCAGCCCAGGACAATATTTTTCTAACCTCTACCACAAAAATCATATGACTTATTTATATACTAAATACACTTACTCATTGTGAATCTCCAAAATGCTTAAAAGCAAAAGAAAACCAAAATGTCCAGCTAAGGAGCTAAGAGCATCCTGACTGAAATGATCCACTTCCCCCAACCTGTTGAGTACTAAAATTACAGATATGCAAGGTCACACACAGAACAGATCCCCTAAACCTTTAACTTGTTGCTAGCTTAAGTCTAGCATGATTTAAATAAAGCAGCAAATAGCTTCACAGCTCAATTCCCAAATCCTAAAGTTCTCTAGGTAAGTGTTGGAGAATCCTGTTATTAAGGTCACAGTCCCGCATTACTGCATGGCTTTCAGAGTTCAGATAGTACTTTTCTATAGTGTGTCCCTGAAAATAAGCCCTGTCTGACATTGTCTGAAAAAGTGACCTTGTACAGAGCTCTCTGGAAGGCTGCATAATTCAGCACCCATGTTCTGCTCTGGTTTTCTGCCTGCATGATAATTAGGTGCTGTATTAAAGCTAATCAGCTTTTCCTGCTCAGTTGCTATGACCAATACCCCCCAAAAGCCCTTATACACTGTATCCCTAAAATGATAGAGTTGTCTTGCTGTAGCAGTCTTTGGATGTCATTATGCAATACTCTCCACCTCTGTTCTCTTTGATCTCTCAGGCTGCTTGTCAACAGCCTTCAAGGAGAAATTGGGGAGGGGGTCAGATAAGATTTGGGGAATGGTATATTCAGGAAGGAAATATGGCACCATAGAGAAAGACTTGTGAAATGGAGTAATGAGTTATCTACCTCTAAAATACAATGGAAGGGCATGCAGAGAGCAGATATTCCAATTCCAAAATAAAGATAGGGAAGGGAAGGGAAGGGAAGGGAAGGGAAGGGAAGGGAAGGGAAGGGAAAGGAAGGGAAAGTGAAGGGAGGGAAAAGAGAAAGAAAAGGGAAAGAGAAAGAAAAGGGAAAGAAAAGAAAGGGGAAGGGGAAAGGAAAAGGAAAAGGAAAAGGAAAAGGAAAAGGAAAAGGAAAAGGAAAAGGAAAAGGAAAAGGAAAGGAAAGGAAAGGGAGGGAAAGAAAAGAAAAAGAAAGGAAGAGAAATGAAAGGGAAAGGACTAATTTATACTTTCAGAGTATATTTTATAAGTTAGGATGAAGGCAACATAGGTATCTCAATTGCTTTTGATGCCTTTAAATAACTGTCTGTGGGTTAATGGACCTTCTGAGACCATGGAGGCTTTTCTAATTCTAAGAACCTATCAGTTTTAACCTTTATGTTTCCAGAAGGTTGATCAGTTATATATGTCCAGCCTTTGATGGTGGACTTGTGCTTTGCATAGCCTCATATAATCTCTAAGGTCTGCACATTTTCCTGTTTTCTTTAGTGCATAACGATGGTAATTCTTCTTAAATAGTTGATTGAATCTATGCTTTAATTTTCAGAAAATTTCT
>LR753306.1:2127215-2183111 GCA_902729485.2 Mus minutoides | reverse complement strand
TTTTTTTTTTTTTTTTTTTTTTTTTTTTTTTTTTTTTTTTTTTTTTTTTTTTTTCGAGACAGGGTTTCTCTGTATAGCCCAGGCTGTCATGGAACTCACTCTGTAGACCAAGCTGGCACATGCCTTTAATCCCAGAACTTGGTAGGCAGAGGCAGGCAGATTTCTGAGTTCAAGTTCAGCCTGGTCTACAAAGTGAGTTCCAGGACAGGCAGGGCTACACAGAGAAACCCTGTCTCAAAGAAAAAAATGTTTATTTCCTTGTTTTCTAAAAAAAATAAGGACAAATGGACTCCCTCAATATTCTGCTGTCAAAAAGCTTTGTCTAAATATACAACGTCAGCAACTAGTGTTAAGACAGGTCTCATTCAGTTTCTGTGACTTCATAACCTTGACTTTCTTTCCACAAATGCCCAGTACCCTCTTTCTTGTTATCTCTGGCCCTCTGACAAAAAGCATATCTGATAGGCTAATAAATACTTCTCCTTGATAATATATGAATTATACAAGGTAGCCTTTTTCTGTTCTATCTCAACCTTCAGCAGAGTTACCTTTTACACCCATATTTACAGAAGAAGACAGGAAGGACATCTAGATGTTTCTGTCATGTACTTCAAAAGCCAACACTGCTTATTATCTAATATAAGAATGACTTCCACATTACTAAGTATTTGTTACTGTAGTATCTCACTTCTATCACCAAAGGCTCTATTATTTTCTTAATATTACCATAATAAAATACAAAAATTAAAAACATCCCAGTATGGGTCATATGAAATGAATTTATTATTTCCCATATCTAGTTTTCGTTAGATGAAATCAAATTATGTGGAGTGTTGGCTTCCTCTGAGAATTCTACGAGATACCTTTATTTTGTTCTCAACTTCTTGTGGCTCCTGACAATCATTTGTGTTTTGGTACTGCTGCTGTTATTTCTCTTTTGTTTCCATGTTACCTTGGTTACTTTTGTTTTCTGTTTATTCAGTTCTTATTTCAGCATACCGTCTTAGAGTCCTCTATTAATGAAACATAAATTCAATATTCCCTTAGTCATATCTGGAGTCATTTTCCAGATAATATTAAATTCAATGATCTAGTGTGACAGCTGAACTTCATTGCACATTTGCCTAGGTTTAGATTTAACTAGAGGATTGAGAGAGGCAAAAGTCAAGATTGACTAGATGAGAACATTCCACTGTGAATGTGAGTAGAACTGTAAATGAGCTGATCATGTGGAAGAAATAAAAAGTAAAAAAAGGAGGGAGAGGAAGGGAGTGCTATGTTTTAACTATTCTGTCCAACATGAACGGAAATATGTTCGATTGGCATTACTGTTCTACTATAATTAATCCTTCTCAAATCATTAGCCAAAATAAATCATTCTTCCTCTAGGTTATTTTACTGAGAGAGTTTTTTTCAGGGTGACAAAAAATGTTAATGATCCACATATTAGGATTTACATGTATCTTTGAAGGAGACAATATCCTACAGACAAGACTGGCTTTGTTACTTTTAGATTGCCATGAAAAAACACTATGGCCAAAGAACTTGTAAATGAAAGCATTTACTTGGGAACTTACAGTTTCAGATCATGCATCCATGACCATCATGACATGCAGCAAAACAGCAGTCCAGTAGGCATCATGTTGGAGAATTAGCAGAAAACTTGCAACTTATCCACCAGGATAAGGCAGAGGTGTGTGTGTGTGTGTGTGTGTGTGTGTGTGTGTGTGTGTGTGTGTGTGAGAGAGAGAGAGAGAGAGAGAGAGAGAGAGAGAGATTGAGAGAGAGAAAAACCTCCCACAGTTTCTAAAATGAGGCTATTACAATAATGCCATATATTTTATAATCATTTCCAATTCTACTATGTGAAGAAAAAAAACATAAAAATATATGAGACTATGGAAGATGTTCTTAATTGAAAGATCCCTTAGAAGAATGGTTTCTATTGAGTAAGATTATTTTTGTCTATTTTTTTTATCTATAACATTTTGATACATTCAAATGTTACCTTAATAAGTTTGTTATATTTTATTCATTTGTCTGTGTTTTAAAGGTAATACAGATTGTGAGAACTAGATTTCAGAAAATAACTATATAGGAAAAGAAAATGAGAGACTGTTGTATTTTGAGTGAGAATATTTTCCATAGATGGAGTCCTCAGTTACTGTTTTTCTATAAGGAGGGTTAGGAGGTGAGGAAGGCCTTGGCAGTAAAAAATCCTCAGCTATTTTCAGTTTGCTCTCTGTTCTTTGTGTTTGCAGTTGAGCATTCAAGCTCTCAGGTCTTTGCCCCTGTAGCCATGCCTTTCTGATGTCATTGTCCTGCCATGACTGACTCTTATCTCCCAGAACATATAAACCTCTAAAAAATTAATTTTATAGGTTTCTTTGGCCATGATATTTTTTTAATACTAGCAGAGGAATATGGTAAGTTTTAATACTCAGGGTAACTTAAAGTTATAGTAATTATGTCTGTGTATTAATAAATACATATTTGTAATTAACTAATTTAACTATAAGGTGGAATTTATAGCTATAAAGAGAAACTGTTTAGCTTGGTCTGAAAACAAGAATTATTTTATTAATTATATTTATTTATTTTATGGTTGAGATTATAAGATAAATACAACATTTATCCCTCTCATTTTCTGATTTAAAACCATCCCAGATATTTCTTCTAGTCACCTTCAAATACATTGCCTCTTTTATTCCTAATCATATAATTGTATATATATGTGCAATGACATAGATTCTTATATATAATACAAACAGCATTAGAACTTATATAACAGAAATGTATATAAGTTACACACACAAATATATATATATATATATATATATATATATATATATATATATATATATATATATATATATATAAAATGCTCAGTACATCAGTCCATATAAGGTTACTTTATATATGTTTTCAGGATGGCAATATTAATAATTTTTCTTTTAAAGATTATAAAATTATCTGTATTCCATGTAGGTTGGAAGCAGATTTTTAGTATCATTAAATATAGTTTCATTTACAAAGAGTTTCACCCAAAATACATTTGTTTCTTTTTACTAAATGGAGTGACAGAAAGATAATGTTTCTCACTCTCATGTGCTATTCAGATCAAGAAAATCCTTCAGCTTCTTTGTTAGTGAGATCAATTATTCATAGCAAAACCCCACTTATCTTCTTGCTTTCAGCAAAGTTATGCCATTTAGAGGTATAAGTGCATTCATTCAAAAGAAAATTGATGGGTACATACTGTTGCTTTTAAAATATTTTAAGATTAAATGTGATAGAATGACCCTAATGCTAGCAAAATGTTGAGGATTAAATGCCAAGATAATGAGAAATCAGTAAATATTTTTAAAGAAATCTATATAATATGACTTTAAAGTTAATTCCCAATAAAAACATATGGTTACTCTCAATATATTTGCAATAATCAGTGGTTAATAATACAGTATATGGTAGAAAATTTAAACCTTAGATAAATTCATTCAAAAGGTCTAAAGATGTGTGGAAATAGGTTTATCTCACTAGAGTGCACTATTTTAATTCAATCTACTTAATTCATTACTTAATCCATACATAACAGTAACAGTTCAACTTTCTTAATGGGGAATAGTTTTTGTCTTCTTCTGAAGAGCATGCAGATATACAAATGAATTGATATGATTACTCTATATCCCCATGTACATGAATGAATGGATAAACAACAAACATATTCATTTCTCCTAACTATGATATCACTTTACTCATTTATATTCAATTTTATTCTTTGTAAGCCCTAGTGACTTTATTTTATATAATTCATGATGAAAGAAAAGTAAAACAAATATTAAAAAATAAGAACCCCTCAATATAGATCATGTTTCACTATTAATATTCCTCTAATTCCCACGTTGTGAATGTTTGTTCCACATTGTGCTCCTATACTATTGTGCCAAGCTACTATATAATAGTAAATCATTAGCACTGGCAGGATTCACACATAAAAGAGCCCTCCTTACGTGGTTCTGCTCTATTACCACACCGAATCTTACATTTTACCTTACAAGAATCTGCATGGAAAATATACATTGAAAGGGAGCAGGTGAAAATGTTTTAGTTTTCTTTTATTTTTTACGTTGACTTTTTTTTTTTTACTTTGACTTTTATAGGCCATTAACTAGATACAGTCAAGAATGGAATTTTTTTTTTTTCATAATAGAAGGTATGTGCACAAAACTACTAAAGTCAGTAGAAAGCTACTGTGACCAGGGAAGGCTAGAATATATCTGCTTACCAGGAGTATTTTATTATGTCATTAACTTAAAATAATAGTATGGTAATGATTTGTGAATCATAACTTCAGCAGAACCCTCAAAGAATACTAACGTTCTAAAAAATATATAAGCCTGCCAACTACATTATTGTTCACTAGCCTAGTATAACCTGAAAACATGAGCTTTGTATTAATAACTATTGGAAGGCAATTTAGCCCTGGAGAATTGACTGAATTGACTGCAATTTCCTTTGATCACTAAAACCTTCCCTAAGTTAGTTCTGTTATTTCTCTCCTCAGAGTCCAGCCACTGGAGTTTCCATATATGCTCCCTCTACCTATTGAAGTGAATCGTTTGAAGTGGAGAGAATAAGACGATTGAATTCATGGCAGTAAAAAGAGTGACAATCCAATTCAATAGCTCAAAGGAGGCTCACATTTTATATGTGCTAAATATGCCTCGCCACTCTTATCATGCCACTTCACAGCTCATGCCACTTCACAGTTCCTTTAAAGCTCTCCATGGTTATTTTGAGAGTGAAAACATTCTCTACAAACATTTCTCAAACTGCTTTGTAGCATTTATGAGGATATGGAAACTTTCATTACTACTTTCTTTAAAGCTTTGAAATACTCAGAGGAAGCAAACACTTTGAGGAAAGTTTGCCAGCCTGCTTCTCACTTTTCTTTGGATGCAGAGAACATATTGTCATTACAGTTTTGTTTATCTGTTCAGTTAAATCAAACTTGTGCCACAATATTATCAAAATAACAAAATAGAAACTCGAGGCAATTTAGGTTTGTTAAATGGATTGCTCTGATACACTTTTTTTGGTCTAATTGGACAAGACATGAAGCAAACTGTTTACATCATTTTATTAAGCAATGTGACCTAAAAGTTCCATTGTGAAGGCATGATTTTCTGCTTATAATGAGGAGCCTTATTTGCAGCCAAGAATGCAGATGCTAGTTATGAGAGAAAGTGTTCAGGGAGAAATCATTAAAGGGTGAAGGGCAGGATCAATATGAATCTTGGGAAAGCAGAAAGTCAGCTCTAAAACTCTTGAAGCAGGATCTGTACTTGAAGGGAGGCTAGCTTTGTGCATCTGTGCCCTATTCACAAAATCAGGAATCCATCTTCAAAGAATTTTGCCTCATTTTTCTTTTGCTCTTGCCTTGCAAATTAGGTAATCATTTCAGCCTCAAAAATATTTGTTGGTATTGCTGTTTGGGGTGTTGTTGGTGTTTTCTTGTTACAGGAAAATTTAATGAAGATTTTATTTCTCAGACTATTATCAGATTTTAGTTAGAAATGGTTAACTATCAGAGCAATGAAACCTTCCTGTAGTTTCTTATTGTGCAGTACATTGTGAACCTAAGCAATAGCATTGGCACTAGTGTTTCCTTGAGAAGCAATGAAAGCAGAAGATGAAGAGATAGCATATGTATTAAGGTAGAGCACAAACAGTATCAACTACATACTGTTAGCATTTTGGATCATATCCTTAAGTATTTTATATGTTTTCGTATGTTTGTGTGTGTGTGTGTGTGTGTGTGTGTGTGTGTGTGTGTGTTTGATAACACAGGCTGCTAGACCAACATATAACTGAATAAAACTATATCAAACTACGTATTCACAAATATTCAATGATTCATTCAAATCCATTCTGTATTTTGCTGTATTTATTTAGTAAATTAGATTATACATCATTGATACCATAATAAATGACATATTTACACAATATTTGTTCCAGCTCATTTATTCAATGAATATTACTAAAGTTGTTCAGATGCTATTCAAGTCAGACCTTAAGACATTTGCATCATATGTTGCAATGGGAGGTTATAGATAGCATTAATAAAATTATGTCTACAAATTATATATGTGCATGCTTTTGTGTATATGAAATCTTCACATTGAATATTTGATTGCATTGGGCTCTTTTTGGCTTGCATTGTTTCCTATAGAACACTTTTGTTATACTTAATACACTTATCTGGAAATGTAGTATGTTATTAGGAATGTTTCAATGTATTTGCTGTGGTTGTTGAGCATTGGAAATATATGGCTTAAAATGTTATGGTATTTGCGATTCTTTAGGCAACATATTTCCAAATATACACACATTTTTCTGTTGCTGCCTTCTTTGATTTCACTTCCATATGTTAGAGCATATGATGTTTTTAAACAGCTCATTAAAGTTCTAGATTTTAGTCATTTTATACTTCATGCTTCAATTTTTTTTTGTTTCAATTGCTGTTTTCAAGTTCATATTTTTTTTTTCTTTAAGGTTTAATGCGCTATTAGTTATACAAGGTCACCATCATATTGTATTAAAAGGGTTTTTTAGCATGATTTCCTTGGCTTCCCTTGAATTCACTGTCATATAATCAGGCTAGCCTCAAACTGTTCTGGAATTCATTGTCATGTAAATCAGGCTAGCCTCAAATTTGCTTACAATGTCCTGTGATTAGAGACCAATGCATATTCACCTGGTTTCATTTCCTGTATTTTTCTAACACTAGAGCTTTTGAATGAGTGTATTTTATAGTTTTGGTTTATCTTTCTTTTTATTTAAAAGTTTACCTTTGTATATATGTACATATGTATGTATTTGTAGCTGCTACTTAAAAATATGTTTTTATTTATGTGTATTATTGAATATATACACATACATATACATACTCATAAACACACACACACATACACACACACACACACACATATATATATATATATATTTATATCATACCTGTTGATACCTGTTACCTGCAGAAATGGAAGCAGTCATTATATCTCCTGGAGCCAGAGCTACAGGCAGTTGGGAGGTGCTGGAAACTAAACTTTAATCCTCTGGAAGAACATCAAGCACTCTTAACTACTGAACCATATTCAACCCCTTATAATTGTATGATAAATTATTTTTCTTGTAATTATTGTTCAATTTAATTATTTATGTTTTATGTGTATTTGTGTCTTGCCTTGATGCATGTCTATGTAAAGTTAGGATTGGTGTTGGTGTTGGTGTTAGGGTTAGGGTTAGGGTTAGAGTTGGGGTTAGGTTTAGGTAAGGGTGGAAGAGTGTCAGATCAGTTACAGAGAGTTATGGGCTTCCCACCTGGGTCTATGTTTAATCTTTGTTATACAAGTAAATATTTTATCCAAGAATACTTTGCCCCCAGAAGCAGATCATGACCTTCTTTTGAGATTTCTACCAATTCCAAGTTATCTCTATAATATAGTCAGAATATGATCTTTACATAAATACATTAGCTCTCATTTGTATTCTATCCTTAAAGAATATTATTCATATTCAAAATAGTAGCATAGTAGCTCAAGATTGGAATCATGCCTCTGCTGCAGATGGACCTCACTTGTGTCCTTGATCGACAGGCAAAACTTGGTTCTGGTGGTTACAGACAAGCAAGGAGTTGGTGTGGATGACAAACAGACTAGGACACAAAGGAGTGCTGTATCTGGATGTAATTTATCTCAAAAGGAGCACCAGTCTTATAAGAGAATTCTTCACAAAACAGAGCAATGCATACAAAAAGCTAACAGGAACCAACTGGGATAAAATTCAATGTTAACAACTGGGATCAAAAGCAGCCCCACCTAAGGTCTGCTTAATCTTAGAACCCAGGGTCAAGGGCTTCGTGCCCTTGCCATAGTTCCAATTCTAGTCTATTGTATAATCCACCTTCCCCTAGGTCATTGTAATTTCCTGTGTATGAATGTGACTCAGCTATCTGTAGTTGTAAGTTTACTCTAGTTCCTTCTTAGATCACACCTTCCTTCTTCCTAGGTCATTGTAAATTCCTGCATATGAGAGTAACTTGGCTTCTCTTTTAAGTATCTGTATGGAATCTCCATTTGTCAGAACTCACCAACTTCCCTCTAATATGCAATGTAGTCTGCCATATATAACTATAATAAGAATTCTAAACTTATTTGCTAAGCTTGCCCTGAGATTTCTAACTATATGTAGTAGATAGTAATGCCTGATTTCTTTCACTATCTCTCTTACAATACTAGAGGCAAATTTGAATGTCACTGAATAGGCAACAGGCTCAAGGACTACCTAGAGCATTGGTGAAGGCCAGGAAGCAAAGTTGAATTTTGCTTAGGTATTTGGCAAGTCATTGCTTGGAGGCACTTATAATAAAACAATAAGGAAAAAAAGCACACAGATCCATTCACAAGGACAAGTTTGGAGCATTCATTATATGGGAGGCCATGGTTCCAGGAGACTAAGTTTCCATGAACTTTTCACCTCAGGACTGGATCCAGGTTTCTGGGCCTGTCACATGAGTCACTACTGGAGTGGATGTAGCCTGTCTCTATACATCTATGCTGTACTTTCTTTCATTTACTACATCCACTTTATTTAATATTGTCCAAGATGAATTCAACATGCCTTAAAGGTTCTAAACTCTGAGTTATTTTCTTTCTTCTCTCTCTCTCTCTCTCTCTCTCTCTCTCTTCTCTTTGAAGGACTGCTTATATGTGGTATAATTCCTCTCTGTAAGTGACATAGTATCTGCTTCTTAGCATTAAACTAGGACAAGTTAAGGCTAACCACATTCATAATTTTCCTTCTTTTCATGATTACAACCATCATTTTATCCGCTAATATTTCAACACAGGATACTATATTGTATTTAACTTTCTACTTGATTCTTGAAAGAGAATAACTCCCATAACAGCTCAATTTTCTGAAATAAAGAATTTAATGAAGATAAAGCACAGAATCATTTGCATGCCTTAACAAGACCAAGAAAAAAATTAAATAGCAACAATGTAAAGCTAGCTTTTTAGCACTCAAGAAAGTATATAAAATTTATACCATCATTTAATTGATAGATATTTTTAAAAACATTCATTCTTAACTCCAAAATGATACTTTTTCCATTAAAAACAAAAGCAAAGCTCCCAGGAACTAAACCACCAACCAAAGAGTACACATGGAGGGACCCATGGCTCCAGTTGCATATATAGCAGAGGACTGACTTATCTTGCATCAATGGGAGGGGAATCCCTTGTTCCTGTGGTAGCTTGATGCTCCAGTGTAAGAGAATGAGAATGTTAGGGCAGTGAGACAAGAGTGGGTGGGCAGGTAGGAGAACAGCCTCCTAGAAGCAGGGTGATGATGGATGGCATAGGGTGTTTGATGAAGAGAAAGCAGAAAAGGGGATAACATTTGAGATGTAAATAAATAAAATAACAAATAAAAAATTCCCAGCAAAGAAATAAAAACATAGGTCATACAGATGTATTCAGTTAAGATTTTGAGTTTTTTTTCTTATTTTTATTGAACAAAATATAGTTTATTGTATTAAATTTTCATTTTCTGAATATAATAGATGTAAAAATTCATCTTAAATGGATAATAAATATTATAAAATTATGATGTAGAACTATATAACATGTATATTGAATCTTATATATTTTACATTTGATCATGTTAGTCCTGATATACAAATATTTTAGGAAACAAGCATATCTGCATTCAATAAATTCCTTTTATTTAATTAGGATGATTATTTCAATTATTGTAATGCAACTTCAGTGGGAGTCTAAAATAACATGATTGAATAATAGAGAAAATTATAGGCATTTTCTTGATAAATATATTCTAAAATCTATTTAAATCAACTAAATAATATACAAACATAAAAATTTAATATTGGCCGGGAAGTGGTTGCACAGGCCTTTAATCTCAGCACTTGGGAGGCAGAGGCAGGCAGATTTCTGAGTTCAAGGACAGCCTGGTTTACAGAGTGTGTTCCAGGACAGCCAGGGCTACACAGAGAAACCCTGTCTCAAAAAATAAAACAAAAAAATTAATGTTAATAATTAAAAATAATGCATTTTATTGAAAAAAATTCTAAAGAGACTAAAATATATAATGAAACAAAAGTTCAAATCATACCTTATTAAGGATATATAAAATAATCTTAAATGAGTTTACATGTTTTTTAGAATAAGATGATTTTCTCTGCTGTATGGTGT
Source organism: Mus minutoides (assembly GCA_902729485.2). Taxonomy (NCBI): domain Eukaryota; kingdom Metazoa; phylum Chordata; class Mammalia; order Rodentia; family Muridae; genus Mus; species Mus minutoides. Next base: position 2,172,834 of record LR753306.1, on the reverse strand, counting down.
TTTTAAGAGCTTTACACTGTCCAATATTAAACATGTTTCTAAAAATTTCCTTTGAATTGTTTTTACTAATTACTTCCATATACAGTCAATTATTACCTCATATGTTTCAAGGGTTTTGATAGCTTGGATAAGATTTATTAATTTGACTTTAGATAAAATTCTTAGTCATCATTGTGGTACATGCCTTCAATCTGTACACTTCAAAGGCAGGACAAGCAGAGGTCTGAGCTCAAAGCCAGCTTCTATATAGTGAGTTCCAGGATAACCAGAGTTACACAGTGAGATCATATCTCAAAAAAGAAAAAAAAAATCAATGAAATGATTCTTAATTACATTCCATTATACTCATAGATTGGTACCTAGCCATTGTCACCAGAGAGGCTTCAAGAAGTAACTAATACATAGATTCACAGCCAAACATTAGGTGGAGCCTGGGAACCAAACAAAAGGGGGGTGGGCATTGTAGGAGCTAGAGGGGTTGAGGATACCAGGAGAACACAGCACACAGACTCATTAAGCATAGCACACAGGGGCTCCCATAGATTGAAGCAACAGTCCCAGATCATGCAAGAAAGAATATGGACTAGGCTCTCTGAGTATATGCTGTGGTTGTTTAGCTGAGAGTTCCTGTCGGACTACTAACTGGGAGAGTTTGGCTGTCTCTGACTCCTTTGGTTGCTCATGAAACCGATTTCCTCCTATTAGGTTGCCTTGTACAGCCTTGATATGAGGATTTGTGCCTGGTCTTATTGTGTCTTGCTATGCTGTGTTACTTTAATATAACTAGGAGGCCTACTCTCCTTTGAAGGAAAATGGAAGAAGAGTGGATTTATGAGAGAGGGTAGTTGGGAGGGCAGAATAGGTTGTAGTTGGGATGTGTGGGATGGGAGGAGAATAAAGGGAAATATAAACATATTTTAAAAAATGAAAAACTAAGTCTTATTCAGAAGACAATGTTAATTTGCATGTGACTATATTTACATAATTAAGCAAAATATGCTGTAAGTTTTTATAAAAGTATTTGGTTGATAGGAGAACAAAATAGTGGAATCAGTTTAAGACAGTATTCAGCATACATCTAATATTTTTATGGACTTTCTTTTTGCTGTTTCTTACACATTCATGTGATAAATTAGCAAACCATCATCATTAACCCATTGACCAAAACTCTGAGCTAAACTGTTCCTACTGCCAAACAAGATGCCGAATCTCACGTCCAGATTTAATTATAAACTGTGTCTTGCTGAAATCTACAAATAATAGAAGATGCTTTTACTTAAATAAATAAAATATTGCAAAAGCATTTCCTTACCTTTCTGGCACCAGTATTGCAGTCTAAACTCTTTTGTTTCTAAGATATTTTGGCTGGCTTTGTTATATAGAAACAAAATGTTTTTGTCTAGTTCTTTCCTTCTAAATTTGTAGTTTCAATCAAATGATAAAACTATGACTACTATAATGTAAAGAAAAAAAAATCTGTAGATCCATTCTATTCTACAAATAATGTGTTCCATAAATCTGTAATTACACAAAACTATGGCTAGATCAAAAATATGGCATTGATAACTGTAGTCTGCAGATAAAACATTTATTAACCACATACTTAAGATATAACTACATATTAAGGATTTAGTGTATGAAATTCATGATGTTAAGATGTAAAACAATAACAAAGGCTTCATGGAACATAATTTTTAAAGTATTGCTTTTTTATACTTCTGTAATTGTATTTATTTTGATTGGTACTTTTGATTTCATAAATTATACGGTTATTGTGTTAAAGCTTAAACCTAATTTAGTTCCCAAATTTAATGAAGATTCTGTGTCTGTGCTAAACAGTTCAGCTTTGGGGATTTTTTTCAATTGTTGCTTTTTTTCTGGTTTGTTTCTTGTTTTTAATGTTTTTTTGTATCTTTTATATAAATACTTGCTTTAGCATTTGATATAAATAACCATCTTATCACTTAAATTATGTTAATTTTCAAGAAAGTATTAATATACTCAATTTCAATGCAGATATAATTTTCCTTTCTCTTTTTTCTCCTATTGTTATTTTAATCTTTATTACTACTATTATTGAAATTGTAGGTGTCTTGCCAATCCATGCATTTTTCTTAAAGGAAAGGTTTTTCCTATATGTGCTCAATTAAACATTATATAAATAGCTTCAATTTCCAAGGCGTTATGCATTTGAGAACAAATGAAATGATGTAATGATTGATAGTTTGGTCCTATCACTTTATTCTCATAACTGACTTGCTGTCCTATGTTCTGGTATAGTGACTTCATTGTAAATGCTTGTAGTCTGAGTCCCAGGTTTCAAATAAGAGCTGGGATACAGAACAAAGTCCTTGTAAGTATTTGTATTTTGATTGCTCTATAGTAAAAATTTTATTATGAGTATAATCCTCTCTCTAAGCATTATAATAAGTAGCTTCTTTGAAAAGTTTACTGTCTGCTTTAAATATTCACATGCTAACAAAATACATGAAGAAATTTCAAAAATGTTCAAACTTTTGAAATGAAATAAAAATAACATCAAAAATATGTTACACATTTAAAAACACAAGTAGTCAGAGTAACTATGAATTTGGTTATTAAAAATTACACCTAATAAATTTATAAATTATATATAAACCTACATCTAATACAATCAGAAAATCTCTTTCTTCCTTTGACTACTTCTGTATTCACAAATTATCAGTTTTTCTTAGATAGACAGTATTGCATTTAGACTTATTTGTTCAACACTTCTGATATTGGATTGTATATTTATTAAATCTCAAAAATGTTTTATTACAGCTGAGAATTATTTTACCTACATTTTAATATTCTTCAGAATTATAAGCTTTGTATAAAAACCCTAAATAAGAATTTTTCAAACATTTTTATTAATTTAATTTATTTTTTAACAACTTTGTTCACATATATAGAACATCCGGTTTACTCTCACATCCCACTCTCATCTCCTTCCTGCCTGTCATCCTTCTCTACTCCTAGCAGCACATTACACTTTCCTACATTTGTGTCTTTTTATTTTTGGTTTTCTAATCCACTAATTTTGATTAAGACCTTTTGTCTGGCTACAGGTTTGGAGCCATCCTCTGAAACATATTGGGTTCACAATTTGGTACAAAATTAAAGACAATGGATAACTGTTCTGCCTCCCAAAATTTCCATGAGTTTAGTATGAAGTACCAAGGCTCTGAGTTCTATCTTAGGAGTCATGTATGATTTTTGATAGGCTCAGTCTTATATAGCCCACGTGTGGGTAATTACAGCTACTAAGAGTTTTCTGTGGATAATTCATGTCATGAACATAACATTTCACATATCTTCTCCCTTTTTTGGCTCTTACCGTTTCCCCACTCCGTTTTCTGCAATGCTTCCAACCCATAGACGAGGTTGCATAAATGTCCAGTTTAGAGCTGAATATTTAACTGTTATTTATTCTAAGCATCTTTAGCAGCCAGGTGTCTCTGCATTTATTGTTATTCATTGCAAAGGAGAAGTTGTTTTTTTTTTTTTTTTTTAATTTTTCTCTACCTCTATTTTGTTTTCTTCTTTTTAAATATTTCTTTCTGTATTTTTTTATGTTTTAGAATTTTTTAAAACTTAGATATTGTCTTGATTTACATTTCAAATGTTATACCCTTTCCTGCTTTCCCCTCAGAAAACAACCTCCTGGCCCTGGCATTCCCCTACACTGGGGCATAGAGCCTTCACAGGACCAAGGGCCTCTCTGCCCATTGATGTCCTACAAGGCCATCCTCTGCTACATATTCAGCTAGAACCATGAGTCCCACCATGTGTGCTCTTTGGTTGGTGGTTTAGTCCCTGGGAGCACCAGGGGTACTAGTTAGTTCATATTGTTGTTCCTCCTATGGGGCTGTAAACACCTTCAGCTCCTTGAGTGTTTTCTCTAGCTCCTTCATTGGGGGTCCTGTGCTCAGTCCAATGGTGTGTTGTGAGCATCCACCTCTGTATTTGGCAGTCACTGGTGAAACCTCCCAGGACACAGCTATAACAGGTTTCTGTTAACAACAAGACAGCTATAACAGGCTTCTGTTAACAAGCACTTGTTGGCATCCACAAAAGTGTCTCAGTTCAGTGAATGTATATGGGATAGATACCCAGGTGGGGCAGTCGCAGTATTTGCTCTTCACTTCGTCTCAGTAACTCCTTCCATGGGTATTTTGTTCCCCCTTCTAAGAAGGATATAAGTATCCACACTGTGGTTTGTGAATTGTATCTTGGGTTTTCCTGAGCTTCTGGGCTAGTATCCATTTATCAGTGCATGCATATCATGTGTGTTCTTTTGTGATTGGGTTAACTTACTCAGAATGATATACTCCAGATCCATCCATTTGCCTAAGAACTTCATAATTCATTGTTTTTAATAGCTGAGTAGTACTCCATTGTGTAAATGTACCACATTTTCTGTATCCATTCCTCTATTGAGGGACATCTGGATTCTTTCCAGTTCCTGGCTATTATAAATAAGGCTGCAATGAACATAGTGGAACATATGTCCTTATTACATGTTGGAGCATCTTCTCTGTATATGCCCAGGAGTAGTATAGGTAGGTCCTCATTTAGTATTATGTCCAGTTTTCTGCAGTACTGCCAAACTGATTTCCAGAGTGTTTGTACCAGCTTTCCATCCCAGCAACAATGAAGGAGTGTTCCTCTTTCTCCCCCACCTCAGCAGCATCTGCTGTCATTTGAGTTTTTTATCTCTTCTCTGATTAAGGCTCAGAGTAATATTTGTCTATGGCAATAAACATAAATATTTAGGCTTCAGTATGATGCCATGTCAATATAGCTAAATAATAGTACTGAGATTCATCCCCTAGTGCCTGTGCCCTTCACACTCACAGGGTTTTTACTGGGTTTGCAGATATGCATTCCTTCCTATAGAATGGGTCTCAAAGGAAAGCCCAGGCCAGTTTGTTAACCCTGTACAAATCTTGCAACTATTGCATCAGCGGTCATATATTTCTTAGTATATTGCTAATGTATACTTGGTATAGATAAGATCATTGGTGATTTTTTTTTTCTCTCAGCAGCTTGCATAATGCTTTCTTGCACAATACCTACTGAACAGACATAAAACTTCCAGGTAGATTCCTGCTTAAATTCTCTTTGTCTTTTAAACAAAAGATCTGGAGTCTTCAGCAAGCAGGTTTTATCATCTAACTCTGAAAGGCAAACAAAGGAAACAACAAGACCTTGAAATGTTTTTGAGCCTCATGGGCCTTGGACACAAAACACAAATGAAAGTATCCCACATGTGGCACTAGCATTTAAAAAAAAATTCATAGCTTTAAGAAGGAATATGCAACATAATACATACACACACACTCACATGTATACACACATATGTGTATACATATGAATATGCATATACATCATACACATATACATACACATATATACATATGCATATATCATATATACAAATTCCATGAGTATATGACCAAGAGCCCTGTATCTGAGTCATATGGTAGTCCAGTGGGAATATTGTTTTGAGATACATCTACATTGATTACTATAATGGATACATCAGTTTAAATCCCTTTTCACCAGTGGATAAGGGCTCCTATTTCCTACATCCTCATCAGTGCTTGAAATCATTAGATTTCTTGCTTGCTACCTAAAATTTGCATTTCCCTGATGGCTAATGGTATAGAAGACTCTTTAAAATATTTATTAGACATTTTTCTTTGTTCTTTTGGTCAATCTTAGTTTAGAACTATACTCAATTTTAAAAACTGTGTTATTTATTTATAGTTTTGATCTTAGTTTTTTATATTTTTACTAATCCTCTGTTATAGGTAACTATCAAATATTTACTCCCAATCTGTTCTGTTTCTTCATTTGCTGATAGTTGTATTTGCTATAAAAATGCTTTTTAATTATATGAGTTCTCATTATCTATTCATCCATTTTAGATTTTATATACCTATTGAATGAAGTCATATTTAGAAACTCTATACCTATATTTGTCTAATATAAATTTGTCCACATGTGTTTTAATAGTAGCTCAGATATTTGACTTTTAAATTGATACCTGTGATTCATTCAGAGTTGTTTTTCATACAGGATGGATGATTGGGAAATTGGTTCAGTTTCCTACTTGTAAAGATCCAGGTTTTTTTTTTTTTTTTTTTTTTTTTTTTTTTTTTTTTTTTTTTTTTTTTTTTTTTTTTTTTTTTTTTTTTTTTTTTTTTTTTTTTTTTTTTTTGCATCATTTGTTGAATACAATGTTTATTATCCATTTTCAGCAATTCTATCTCATTAATAGATTCCTATTTTTTCTTTAATTGCCATTTATCAGTATATTTGCATTCTCCTATCATACATTCATGAGCTTATTCTTGTCTAATTTCATTGAGAATTCCACAATTTTCCTTTGACTTCTTCATTTGGTATTAATTCAATTCACTTTCTTTGGAAACCATTAACACAATACTACAGTTTACAGAATAGTTTATCTTGTATGTATGTTTCCTATACTTCTGTGTCAGTATTTATGCATGTCAGGTTATTACTGCTTGTTAACTTTGAGTCATCTTTTCCTATTCATTTGAAAGTTTTCTAGCATTTTAGTGGAAGTATATCATTATATTTTCCCTCTGTAGACTTGGACTATAGTTCAACACCTAAACCTTCAACTAAGATGTTGATAGCATTGTGTGTCTCTCTAAAAAAAATATTGGAGTACAATACAGCCTGGACTTATGCATATACTTGCAGAGCTCAGTATGCCTCTTTCTTCATTCTTAACTTCAATTTTTAACTTTATTGAATTTTGAATTTAGATTGCCTTCTATGGTATATTCTTGTATAAGAATGTTTTACTAAATCTTCTATTCATAGTGGATGATAAAGGGTAAAGTTTGGAGATGGTTTTACTATATTTTTTTGCATGTCCTGAAAGATTAGTTGTATAGTAGAATTTCTTTAGGGAATTACTCTTTCCTTGTCCAAGGGTAATAGATGCCTAATAAAGGCAGTATTGAACAATTTCTCACCATTTACTTCAAATAGCTTGTAATATTCTATCTAGAAGTATTTTGGTTTTCTGCTTTGTTTTTTGTTCATTTGTTTATTTTTGTTTTCACTATCATTGATATCTTTTATTCTTAGGTTCTCCAATCCACAGAGAGAAAGTGGAGTTTTATCGTCCCTCCTAACACCTTTTTTTGAGCACTTCATGAAACCAAGTATATTTCTTTGATCAGTCTAATGATCAGAATTTTTGTGTGTCTTATGATAGCAACATAAAATAGTTAACATATGGGCAAATACATATGACTCAAAGTCAGTATAATAGTATTGAATTATATTATGTAAAGTTAAGTTAGTGAAAGTAATTATCCACATTGCTCTCTCCATTTGCTGTACATATTATCTATTTTGAAAAGTAGAAAGGGTAAATGATGTCTCACCATCATGTACTTTGACTGTATTTATGTCTCTACTAATAATGTCTGATAGTGAAAATTAAATATTAAAAAATGATTGTTGTCAGTGAAAATTGATTATTAAAATATTATTCAAGGGCTTAACTGGACACAGTACTACTGAAAGATCCGGCAATACCTCTACTGGGCATATACCCAGAAGATATGCCAACTGGTAACAAGGACACATGCTCCACTATGTTCATAGCAGCCTTATTTATAATAGCCAGAAGCTGGAAAGAACCCAGATGTCCCTCAACAGAGGAATGGATACAGAAAATGTGGTACATTTACACAATGGAGTACTACTCAGCTATTAAAAACAATGAATTTTCAGTGTCTCTGGTTTTATGTGGAGATCCTTCAACCACTTAGACTTGACCTTCGTACAAGGAGATAAGAATGGGTCAATTCCCAGTCTTCTACATGATAACCACCAGTTGTGCCAGCACCATTTGTTGAAAAGGCTGTCCTTTCTCCACTGGATAGTTTTAGCTCCCTTGTCAAAGATCAGGTGACCATAGGTGTGTGGATTCATTTCTGGGTCTTCGACCCTATTCCATTGATCTACCTGTCTGTTGCTGTACCAGTACCATGCAGTTTTTATACCGATTGCTCTGTAGTACAGCTTGAGGTCAGGCATGGTGATTCCACCAGAGGTTCTTTTATTGTTGAGAAGAGTTTTTGCTAATCTAGGTTTTTTGTTATTCCAGATGAACTTGCTAATTGTCTTTTCTAGATCCTTGAAGAATTGAGTTGGAATTTTGATGGGGATTGCATTGAATCTGTAGATAGCTTTTGGCATGATNAGCATGGGAGATCCTTCCATCTTCTGAGATCTTCCTCAATTTCTTTCTTCAGAGACTTGAAGTTCTTGTCATACAAATCTTTCACTTCCTTCGTAAGAGTCACACCAAGATATTTTATACTGTTAGTGACTATTGTGAAGGGTGATGTTTCCCTGATCTCTTTTTCAGCCAGTTCATCCTTTGTATAGAGAAAGGCCATGGATTTGTTTGTGTTGATTCTATATCCAGCTACTGCACTAAAGCTGTTTATCAGGTTTAGGAGTTCTCTGGTGGAGTTTTTGGGGTCACTTATATATATACTATCATATCATCTGCAAATAGCGATAATTTGAGTTCTTCCTTTCCAATTTGTATCCCCTTGACCTCTTTTTGTTGTTGAATCGCTCTGGCTAGGACTTCAAGTACTATATTGAATAGGTAGGGAGAAAGTGGGCAGACTTGTCTGGTCCCTGATTTTAGTGGGATTGCTTCCAGCTTCTCTCCATTTAGTTTGATGTTGGCCACTGGTTTGCTGTAGATTGCTTTTATCATGTTTAGGTAAGGGCCTTGTGGGGAAAAGCCTCGAAGATATGGGCACTGGGGAAAAATTCCTGAATAGAACAGCAATGGCTTGTGCTGTAAGATGGAGAATTGACAAATGGGACCTCATAAAGTTGCAAAGCTTCTGTAAGGCAAAAGATACTGTCAACAAGACAAAAGGGCCACCAACAGATTGGGAAAGGATCTTTACCAATCCTAAATCTGATAGGGGACTGATGTCCAATATATATAAAGAACTCAAGAAGGTGGACACCAGAAAATCAAATATCCCCATTAAAAAGTGGGCCACAGAGTTAAACAAAGAATTCTCAACTGAGGAATACTGAATGGCTGAGAAGCACCTGAAAAAATGTTCAACATCCTTAATCATCAGGGAAATGCAAATCAAAACAACCCTGAGATTCCACCTCACAACAGCAGATGTTGGCATGGATGTGGAGAAAAGGGAACACTCCTCCACTGTTGGTGGGACTGCAAGCTTGTACAACCACTCTGGAATTCAGTCTGGCGGTTCCTCAGAAAATTGAACATAGTACTACCGGAAGATCCAGCAATACCTCTACTTGGCATATATCCAGAAGAGTTTCCATCTGGTTATAAGGACACATGTTCGACTATGTTCATAGCAGCCTTATTCATAATAGCCAGAAGCTGGAAAGAACCCAGATGTCCCTCAATAGAGGAATGGATACAGAAAATTTGGTACATTTACACAATGGAGTACTACTCAGCTATTAGAAACAATGAATATATGAAATTCCTAGGCAAATGGATGGATCTGGAGGGTGTCATCTTGAGTGAGGTAACCCAATCACAAAAGAACTCACATAACATGTACTCACTGATATGTGGATACTAGCCCAGAAGCCTAGACTACCCAAGATACAATTTACTAAACACATGAATCTCAAGAAGAATGAAGTTCAAAATGTGGTCTCTTTGCCCCTTCCTAGAATTAAGAACAAAGCACACACTGAAGGAGTTACAGAGATCATGTGTGAAGCTGAATCAAAAGGAAGGACCAACCAGTGACTGCAGCTGCCAGGGATCCTTCCCATAATCAGCCACCAAAATAAACACTATAGCATATGCCAGCAAGATAATGCTGAAAGGGACCTGATATATCTGTCTCATGGGAGGCTATACCAGTGCCTGGCAAACACGGAAGTGGTTGCTCACAGTCAGCTATTAGATGGAACACAGGACTCCCAAGGAAGGAGCTAGAGAAAGTACCCAAGGAGCTGAATGGGTCTTCAACCCTCTAGGTGGAAGAATAACATGAACTAACTAGTTCCCCCTGCGCTCATGTCTCTAGCTGCACATATGGAAGAAGATGGCCTAGTTGGCCATCATTGGGAGGAGAGGCCCCTTGGTCATACAGACTTTATATGCCCCAGTACAGGGGAAAGCCAGGGCCATTATGTGGGAGGGGGTGGGTAGGGGAGCAGGGCGGGGATGCGGGAGGGTAAGGGGAAATTTCTGGATAACATTTGATATGTAAATGAAGAAAATATCTAATAAAGAGAAAAAAACAAACAAAAAAAACCCAATGAATTTATGAAATTCTTGAGCAAGTGGATGTATCTGGAGGATATCATACTGAGTGAGGTAACCCAATCACAAAAGAAGTCACTTAATATGCACTCACTGATAAGCGGATATTGTCCCAGAAACCTAGAATACCCAAGATACAATTTCCAAAACACAAGAAAATCAAGAAAGACCAACGCGTGGATACTTTATTCCTCCCTATAATAGGGATTAAAATATACATGGAAGGAGGTGCAGAGACAAAGTTTGGAGCTAAAGTGAAAGGAAGGACCATCCAGAGAGTGCCCCACCCAGGTTGTCCATCACATAATTAGCCACCAAATGCAGACACTACTGCATACACCAGCAGGATATTGCTGAAAGGACCCTGATATAGCTCTCTCCTGTGAGGCTTTGGCAGTCCCTGACAAATACAGAAGTGGATGCTCACAATCATCTATAGGGCAGAGCACAAGGTCCCCAAAATAGGAGCTAGAGAGAGTACCCAAGAGGTGTAGGGGTCTGCAACCCTATAGATGGAAAAACAATATGAACTAATCAGAACCCCCAGAGCTCATGTCTCTAGCTGCATATGTATTAGAAGATGGCCTAGTTGTCCATTATTGGGGAAGAAAGGCCCTTGGTCTAACAATGTTTATATGCCCCAGAACAGGGGAATTCTAGGGCCAAGTAGTGGGAGTGGGTGGGTAGGGGAGCAGGGCGGGGGAAGGGTATAGGGGACTTATAGGATAACACTTGAAATGTAAATGAAGAAATTATCTAACAAGAAAGAAAGAAAGAAAGAAAGAAAGAAAGAAAGAAAGAAAGAAAGAAAGAAAGAAAGAAAGAAAGAAAGAAAGAAATTATTGTTGTCATGCAATCATCAACAAATAATATGTATTTTAAAATAACAGATTTACCCTAATATATCTTGCTGAGTACCTATTTGAAGAGTGTCTTTAAATGCTGTTTTCTCTCCCCTTTAAAGGGTTCAAAAATACTAGCCTAGGTCATACTATCCATTGGGTGCCTCAGCATATCTGTCATTGCACACCATCTTTAGAGAAATGATATTAAGAATATTTATTTTTCTTGGAACATGACATCACACTAAATGTACAATCAGTAAAGAAATGTGTGTGACATAAAAGAACAAGTCTGATATATTTAGCCATTTTTAGGTTCTGGATCAATGTTTTGTCAATTAAAATATCAGATAGTTTTATTTATTCTATTAATCATAAATAGATATAATTTGAGTGTGGTTTCTTCTTCAAAAGGCTTCAGACTTATCCCATATGGAAATTATATTATATTTAAATATTATATTATTGGCCTCAGAAACTGTTTCTAAATCTTCAGTCTTCTCTAGTATTTCTCAGGACTTCTATTGCAAGAAATTGATCTCGGTATTACTATAATCACTGATAGAGTAGCAAGTTTTGCCTACACACTTGCCTGGGAATAGATATTTTTACAGACTTTGAACCTGTGATTATATAGTTCAACTCCTCATTACATTTTGGTTCATGAATGCAGAATCCCACAAGATTGACACAGGTATCTAAGTATCCTCATTACAGAATGGGTATAAATATGTGGCTTCTTTGCACCTTAGTTTATCTTAAGTATTTTGTTTCACAGATGTAATGATCCTAGACAATCTATTTCTTCTAGACTATTTGGGTACTGGATGGCACTTTTTGGATTAAGTGAGTGTCACTGTCATGCGACATCTTTCAGTTGCACCTTAACACTTTCCTTTCCTCAAAGCAAGATATTTCTGATAAAGTACAGAATTCAGAAGCCAAAGTTTAGCATAATAATTCAAGCTAAAATCAGATTATTTTAACCCTGGGTGTCTTGGATAACAAATGGCACCATAAAACATTTATATATATATATATATTGTGACTATTTCCCCAGAATTTCCACCTTTAAATTAAATAAATATGAGAGTCCTTGGCAGAAAGATTCCCATAATATCTGCCAAGGTAATATATATGCCCATATATTTTAATGCCATAATGAGAGATGTCATCTGGTTCCTTCTTACCTCTTTTGGAGTTTCCAAGATCACTAATGGTGATCAAAAGATATATTTCGCATCTCAAAGTACCCAGTATAACATTTATTTCTTTGATAGGTCTCAGATATTCCATTCAGTTTATAAGCAAAACTGGGAACTGGACAGATGGTTCAATGATTAAGAGCTTACTACTCTTTCATTGGACTCAGAATTGTTTCCCCAAACCAACAGGGTGGCTTAAAACCTCTTATAATTCCAGTTTCATACAATCCAGTTCCTTCTTTGGGCCTTAGTAGCCACTAGGCATTCAATCACTACATGATTTTACATGCAGATAAACCACTCACAAACTAAAACTATAAATAAATTTTAATAAAACTAACAGGCCTGTCAAATGATTGTGGTTATGTTTTAAATCAAAAAGTGATAATAAACCCAGTGCTTTTTTCTATTACTTGTATAAGAATAGATTAATTTTACTTCAAGCCCCTCTATGAGATACATTCCTTATACCAATGCTATACATATCCCAAAATGACTTTATAGGTTATAATGTGTGGAATGTTCAAAAGATCCCACTTTTAATTATTACCTCACTGCATGCTTCTCTCCTTCCTGGACAAATGTTATTGGCCTTCTTAATAAGATATTTTCCATCCATAAAAGTCTCAGTAATTATGAGGTATAAATTGATGTTAAGGAGACAAGGGGCAATTGTGTCAAATGATGCCTCGACACTTTTGATATTTACAGGGATCTAAGAGTGTCTAACTATGGGCTTCTCTGCTCTTGCTAGATTTATACTACAGTGTATCAAGAAAAGATCCCTCTCCAGGAAGCTGTTCCACCATCCAGAATAGTCTTATTTCACCTGCTCTAGACCTAATAAATCTTATTTACCTAATGAACTTTAGAATAATCTAGGATCACAAATCACCAGTTACATGAGTATGGTTACTTCTTAAAAACTTGTGACTCACTTTGAATTCTTTACCACCATAGTAAACTTTACATAATAAATATGTTTCAATGTTTGTGTTTAAATTATTCATGTGAGTATGTGTCCATGTATGTAGGTGCCTGTGGAGGCTATAAGAAAACACTGAGTCCTGTGGAACTGGAGTTACTTGTGGTTATAAGCTACCCAACTTGGCTGCTAGGAACTGAATTTATTTCTACTGTAGGAGTAACCAGAACTCTAATTACTGAGTCATCTCTCTAGCCCGTAGTTTTTTTTTTTGTTTTTGTTTTTGTTTTGTTGTTGTTGGTTTTTGAAGACAGCATTTCTCTGTATAGCCCTGGCTGTCCTAGAACTCACTTTGTAGACCAGGCTGGCCGCGAACTCAAAAATCTGTCTGCTTCTGCCTCCAGAGTGCTGGGATTAAAGGTGTGCACCACCATGCCCTGCCCTAGCCCTTAGACAAGTTAAGCAAAAGCCTTCAACTACTTTAATTTACATTCTATGGAGTATAAATTGTCCTAGTTTGCCTTCTGTCATTTTAAAAATACCATGACAAAAAGGAAACTGCAAGGGAAAGGAATTATTTTAGCATACAGGTTACAATTCATTATAGATGAAAGACAAGATAGCAATGCAAAGAAGGAAACTGATAGCAGGAACTGAAGAAGAGAGCATGGAGGAACACTGCTTGCTAAGTTACTCTCACAACATGCACAGCTTGCTTTCTTACACAGCACAGAAACACCTGACAATATACAATATTATTATACTCAGGAGAAATTATGCACTATTTATATTCCTCTGAGATTATTACCTCTATTTGTGATGATAACTGCCATCATGTATCTATTTTTCTTGACATTTCAGTGAGCTTTTGTTGTTTACTATTAACTAAATATTAATATTTTATGAATTTCTTTAATGTATATTTAAATATTTATTTTTATATGTGCTTTTTTGTGTGTACATTAATATATGTGTGTATGTGTAAGCCTGTGAAGGCCAGAAAATCCATTGGATTCTCTGGAACTGAAGTTGCATGTAGTTTTTGAGCCATGGCATACAGAAAGGAACTGAACTCTACTTCTCTGCAAAAGCAGCAGCAAGCATTTCTAACCAATGTGCCATCTCTCATGCCCCCATACACAGTTTTACTTGTTATTCAATAATTTTCTTAGGTAAGCACTAGGGTTTTTATAAATTCACATATGATAAAACTGGAGTTAATAGAAATAACATAGTATACAGGTTACAGAGATAAGACTTTTATGATAGTGATAGCATTGTAAAGTACAAAATTAATTTAAAACTTTACACATTTCTAAAATTGTATTTAGTTTTACATATAGTCTCAGTGCATTCATTATCTTTTTGAAATAGAGAACTTTCATCTCTGTTTTCCTTCTTGATATTGTTTTCTTTGCTTATTTTTTAACAGTTAAGGCTGGGAGACTTTAAATAATTAATCCAATGTCACAGAGAAAGGATTCCAAGTTAGGTTCTCTAGTGCTAAATTATTGACTTTTCACCACTCTCTAAGAAGCTGTAATTAATTGTAGACATGTGAATTACAGCACAATGCTCAAGAGTTCAGGTGATAGAAAAAGAGCAGACATTATTTATTGATGAGCACCTGTTTGGCAATTATTAAGGATTTAAAAGTGAATAGGACACAAAATATGAACCTTTGGAATATGTCACTTTTTTCTACCTTGTTGATAATCCACCCTGATAAGAAATATCAAAATTATCATAAGAACTACTTCCAAAACAGAGTTATGAACAGGTAAAACTGTCAGTGTATGGCATATAGACAGCTTTGTACTTACATCATATCTTTTGTATAAATCTAATGTTATTATATATCTATATATTGTAATAAGAATTTATACCTCTAGCAAGTCCATATACAAGATACACAATACAGGTATTGTATTTACAAGCCACAAGCCTAAACTGGGCAGATCTAGGGCTATACCAGCTTATTTCCCAACTATTAGTCCCTTGTTACTTGCTCTTTCTTCTGGCCTTGCAATTCTGGTCAATGGTGAATTCTTCCTTCTCAATCTTCTTTTATTCTCTCTCTCTACCTGAAATCACCTCAGTTGAACCTCTAGTCCCACTTTTTTCCCTCTACTGCCAAATCACAGGCCCTAGCCTTTTATTGATCAGTTAAATTAGTGAGAAACTTCACATGGATTGAGGATCTGCTCCTGGGTTATTGAGAAACCAGAATTTAGCATTAGAATACAAGCAGCATCAGAGATTAACCTCGTTACAATGCATTCATTAAAAACAACACCAAAGGGAGTTATTGCTAATCTGTTTTCTAAATAAAATAACAAAAATCATGATATAATATCACTTGAAATTAAAAGCAACACTCATTAAATATCATGAATAATTTCACTTGAAATTAAAATCAACACTCCTTGGCACCCTCAAATAAAAAGACAAATTAATATAGCATAAAGGAAGACATGTACTAAATAATAGATACTGAATTTATATATTACAAAATACTGCTTAAATAAAGTTCAAACATTTTCATTTCTGGTTTCAAAAGATGGCTTACTTATTGCTCTACTAGATGACCAGTGTTGGATCTTCACCACCCACATAATGACCCACAACTGTCTGTGACTCAAGCCCTGGGAGATCTAACACCCTTTCTCCTTTCTGGCTCGCAAGGACACTGCTCAGACGTCTGCTTAGACCTCGTGCATAGATATACATATAGAAAAAACATTCGTATAAATAAATATAAAAATGAAACTTTCCTATCTAATCCTCAAGAATTCAAAACTGAGGAAACTCCAATGGCTGAGAAGAACCTAAAGAAATGTTCAAAGTACTTAGTGATCAGAAAAAGACAAATCAAAATGACAATGAGGTTCCTCTTTATACCAGTCAGAATGGCTAAGATCAAATCCTCAGGTGACAACACATGTTGGAGAGGATGTGGAGAAAGAGGAACACTTCTCTATTGCTAGTGGGATTGCAAGCTGGTACAACCACTCTGGAAATCATTCCTGAGGTTCCTCAGAAAACTGGAAATAAATATACCTGAAGACCCAGCAATACCACTCTTGGGGATATACTCAAAAGATACCCCACCATGCCACAGGGGCATGTGTTCCACTATGCTCATAGTGGCCTTATTTGTGATAAACAGAACATGGAATCAACCCAGATGTCCCAGAACAGAAGAATAGATATAGAAAATGTACTTTTACACAGTAGAATACTACTCAGCTATTAAGATCAATGACATCCTGAGATTTGCAGGCAAATACATAGAACTAGAAAATATCACCCGGAGTGGGTTAACTCAGATCCAAAAGGACATGTATAGTATGTACTCACTAATAAGTAGATATTACCAAAAAAAAAAAAAAAAGATAAAAAAAAAGGAATAAGAAGAAAAAAAAGTACAGAATACCCAAGATAAAGTTCACAGAACTCAAAAAGGTCAACTAGCAGAAGTACCCAAGTGAGGAAGCCATAGTCCCACTTGGAAGAGAGAAGAAAGCTATCACAAGGGAGAAGGAGGAATATGGGAGGGAAAGTGGACAGGGGGGAAATGGGGCTGGGGAGAGGAGAACCTGATTTGGTATTGAGTGAAGGAAAAGGACTGAAGTCCTGAGGGCCGGCAGAAAGAATGTAAAAAGGCAACCTCAGGAGATAGGACCCTCAAGAATGCACCAGAGACCTGGGAGGTAAGAGACTCTCAGGACTCAAAGGATCTTAGATGAAATGTCTTACAGTAGGGAGAAACAATGTATAGAGCCCACTCCCAGCAGAAAGACAGGACAATAAGTGAGGGATGAGGTTGCCCTCCCTCAGTCCGAACTCTGACCCATAATTGTTCATATCTGAAAGAATTACAGTGATTGAAATGGAGAGAAACCTGAGGAAATGAAGGTCCACCAACAGGCCCAAAGTGGGATCCAGATCAAGGGGAGGTCCCAAGGCCTGACACTATTACTGAGGCTATGGAGTGCTCACAGAAAGGGATCTATCATGGCTGCCCTCTGAAAGATTCAACAAGCAGCTGGAAGAATCAGATGCAGGTATTTGCACCCAACCAATGGACAGAAGTGTTGACCCCTCATTTTAAATTGGGGAAGGATGAAAGAAGCTGAGGAGAAGGGCCATCCTGTAGGAGGACCAGCAGTCTCAATTTAAGACACTGCATAAAACTCATTAATGCTGGACTTTTAATAATCAGCACATGCAAGATATATCATTTCAAGACATTTCTCTGGATTCTGTGCTTTAGAGATTCATCCATGGCTTTGTGTTTAGCTATAATTCATTTCTATGCAATGTTTTGGAATTTCCAACCCTTCAAGTCTTTGACTGTATCATGTACCTTTCATATAACAGGGCTTTATGTCTTCAGTCACGGTGATTGTTTTAGGCTATTTTAAATGTTTTTAAAACCATGTACTAACTGAATTATTAAAAACAGAAATATATTCTCCACAGTTCCAGATAACAGAAACTCTAAAGTAAAGTCATTTGCAGATTTTGTGTTCAGTGAAAGCACATTGTCTAATTTACAAACGTCTCTTACTATTTTCAGACAGCAGAAACTGTAAGGGTATTGTTGCGAATTTTTGTAAGACTAAAAATTCTATCCATTATGGCAAACAATATTTTCTCCATGCTACTAATTTCAAAATACATCTTATTTAACATACATAGAAATACATAGAAATTGAACAACACACATTTTATATATATACACACACACACACACACACACACACACACACACACACACATATATATATATATATATATATATATATATATATAATTGTCTTTTGTCATTTGATTAAATATTTTGTTTATGTAGTATCTAAGACAGATTCATTGATATACATATTTTTATAGGACTCAAAGAAAAAGAATAAATTCATGAAGTGTTGCAAACACTGTAATCTTTTAAATGCTTGTTGAAGTTTAAACTAAAAGAATGAAGGAACCATTTTGGTAAATGCAGTTACTAGGTCACATCACCCCATCTACTCTTTAGTATTAGTGAAGAGTTTCAAGAGATGAAAGAGTTAAAAGAGCATAATCAAGTAATTCTTTATATATATATATATATATATATATATATATATATTTTTTTTTTTTTTTTTTTTTTTTTTTTTTTTTGAGACAGGGTTTCTCTGTGTAGCCCTGGCTGGCCTGGAACTCACTCTGTAGACCAGGCTGGCCTCGAACTCAGAAATCCACCTGCCCCTGCCTCCCAAGTGCTGGGATTAAAGGCGTGCGCCACCACCACCCAGCTCTACATATAATTTTAACTGCTAATATGTATCTATTTTTTGGAAACTATAAATTTTCAGCTATGAGTTTTTGAATTTCAGACATGCAAATGGAAATGTAATGTTTATAGCATGATTATATAGAATAGGTTATATAATAAAAAAAAAAAACTACATGATACTTTCTCCAAGAAATGTTTGAAATAGAAATTACATATTGTATTAAATGATCATATTTTCTTTTTAGATAAAAACAAAGTAAAAAATTTTATCTTGACCATTTGTAGATTATTTTCATATGTAGCTTTTCATATGTAGTTATGATTTAAGATCTATTGTAAGAATTCCTCTTCCCTCATATACTTATATATACCAAAACATTATACTTCTGAAAGGAGAGGTGAACAAAAGCCCCCATACCTAAGCCAGAACTTATGTGTAAGTGATAACCACCCTGAAAATGAACTACACTTATAGTTATACTTCATGCCCCAGAGTAGGTGTCCACTAGAAAACAAACTCCATTGTAACATACAGGTTCCTTGTCTCATAATAATATGTTTTTCTATTACTTTATTTTTAAATCTTATTTCTTATTTTTCACTTTTATTATTTATTTTATTTACACACATAGGACCTCTCATTATACACTAAGGTTTATAGTGTTTATAGTTTAACATTTTATGGAATTGAGTGTGCAACCAAGTGATCTTCACATCTATATCTGTTTTTTGTACCTTTTCATGGACTCTTTAGTTTTCTGTTTATTTTTGTGTTATTCTGATGTTTTATGTGATTTGTTTTATTTTACTATTATCCTTTACAAGTGTGTTTTCTAATGAGAAACAGGGGATGGATCAGGATGGTATTGTAGATGGAGAGGTTTTGTTTTGAACCAAGGCCTTTTTTTGTAGTCAAATTGTCTTCAAACCCATGGCAATTATCATACTGCAGCATTCAGAGTGCTGGGATTGGAGATAAGCTTTCACACTCAATTCCCTAAATATAGTTTAGATTTTGATGAAGAAAACCTTAGGCCTCTATTCTTGCATATTGCCTTCAGTCTAAAATAGTTCTAGCACAGAATATTGTGGAAGAAATGGAAAGAGCAAGGCCCAGACAAGATAACCAGAGCATGTTTTTAAATGGATGAATGAGAAAGTCAAAAAGGGAAAAATGTTTCAATCATGTACATTTCTTTATCATTCTAGAATTTTTTGTTATTATAAAAAATAACCCAGAAAAACAAATAGCACCAAAACAAAACAACACCCTGATTTTCAAGATGACCTAGCTTCAATATTATCAAATACAGTAAATGAGATTATTAGAAGTCTGTTAAGTCATTATTTATTAATTTTTATTTGTAGCCACACAAAATGTTGTTATCTCACAAACTTAAAATAATAGCAAAAGGAAGTATAAAATAATCCTGGAATTTTAAACAAAACTTCAGATGAAAAATGATATGACCTTATCACACTCAACTATGGCATAATAGGACACTACTCATAAAATGACTAAATTTACACATCTTGGGATATTTAGCTAGTCTAGCTACTTTGGAGAAAATCATATATTCATAAAGGACTTAAATCTAGCAGGACCAGAAAATAACAGTACTAAGTTTTATCATCACTATCAATTTTCACATTAACAAATGGTTTTTCAAATAGCACCTGGGTATATTTACATGGAGAAATTACAAAAAAAAAAAAAAAAAAAAAAAACTGTGTAATAGTACCATCAAGTTGAGAAATTATCAAGACAATTTTTTTTAATAAACTAAAGTGTAAAAACAAGGATAAAGTAGAGAAATATAGAGGAAAGACTAGTTGTATTATACCTCAACTCCTTAGCAGTCAAAGAAGCAGAGAATAACAAGAATCTAGAGGGAGAATAATATCAGAACAAAGGATCCCTAAATTAAGACAGATGATAAGCACAATGAACCAATACAGGTTTTTCAACATAGCATTAATTGATAATACCAAATGCCTTCTTCCAATGACTCTTAGAATAAGGTCTATAGACAAATTAACCTTTAGTGGTCAATTATATTGACTTTTAAAAAATCTACAAAGGGGCATGAACCTTACAAAGTCCTGGTTTTCGTGGTGTATTCCATCACTACTGGCTCTCACAATTTTTCTACCTTCTCTTCCAGAGTTCCCTGAGCTATGAGGGGAAGGATTTGATGGAGACAGTCTATTTAGGACGAAGTGTTCCAGGTTCTCTCACTCTCTACACATCACTTGGCTTTCTGTATTCATTTCCATATATTGCAAAAGCAAGATTCTATGACAATGGTTGAGCAAGACAATAATCCCTGAGTGTAGCTGAATGTCATTGGAGTCATTTTATTGATGTGTTCCTTTAGAATAGTAGTATTAACTATTTCCTTATGTCTATGGCCAATCTGGTCTCAGGTTTTTTGTTTGTTTGTTTGTTTGTTTGTTTGTTTTGATCATCTAAGCAGTGTCTTGTATGGGTTCCATTTTATGAAGCAGACCTTAAATATAATCAAATAGTGAGTAGTCAGTCCCATAATTTTTATGCCACTATTATACTAGTGTATCTTGTAGTTATGAAACTTCTGTAGATTACAAAGTTTGTAACTGAGTTAGTATTTACCTTTCCTTTCTAGTATGCAAAGCACTTTCCAGTATCATGAACATTGATCAGTAGAGGCAAAGGCTCTAGTTAGGTACCAACAGGATTTCTGTGTTCAGTGAGTTACATAAATATGTAATTATGGCCTTCACTCCCTGAAGATCAACAGGAGCATTGGACATACCTTTTTGGGGGGTGGGGGCAGGTAGGTGGGGAGTTTCCATGGTGCACCTTTGGTCTAAAACATCATTTTGTTGTAACCCATTCCCAACAAGAGAGGTTGCATTTGGTAACAATGATGTTTTATTGGTTACCAGGTGTACAAAATGTTGTAATTCTAAAATTGGCTTGAAATCAAGACCAGTCTATGTTTAACTCAACAATGATCATTATTACACTCAGAATTAGGCCATAGCTAATTCACCTATAAACTCACAAAAACTGTGAAGCATGCACAGGGTCTATAGACATGACAAAATCAGGTGAGATCCCAGTGGTGAGAGGGGAAGTGGACACAAGATATCGCCAAATAATAAATGTTTACAAAAAATAATTTTCCTTTTTTCCCAAATAGAGGCTTACTAGGGATACAAACCAGTCTTAAGAGAAGAGCTCATGCTCCGCAGCAGATGAACGCCACAAAAAGAATGGAATGACTCTTTTGGATGTCCTGTCTTGCAATGTTTAGTATGGGCATTTTTACTTTTTTAAAAAAAAAATTATTTGAATATTCTCTTAATTTCCATTTCAAATGTTATCCACTTACCCTGTCTTCACCCTCTTCCAAAAACATTTTATCTCATCCCCTCTCCATGCTTCTATGAGGGTATTCTCCTACCCATTCACACACTCCTGTCTCCCCACCTTGGCATTCCCATACACTGGGGCATCAAGCCTTCACCCGACCAAGGGCCTCTTCTCCCATCGATGCCTGACAAGGCTATCCTCTGCTACATATGCAGCTGCAACGTGGGTCCCTCCATGTGTACTCTTTGAATGTTGGTTTAGCCCCTGGGAGATCTGGAGAGGGGGCCTGTCTGGTTGGTTGATATTATTGTTCTTCCTATGGGTTGCAAATCCCTTCAGCTCCTTCAGTCCTTTCTCTAACTACTCCATTTGGCTGGGCTATTAAAAACAATGACTTTATGAAATTCTTAGGCAAATAGATGGAACTAGAAAATATCATCCTGAGTGAGGGAACCCAGTTACAAAAGAAAACCCATGGCATGCATTCACTGATAAGTGGATATTAGCCCAAAAGCTCAGAATACCCAGGATACAATTCATAGATCACATGAAGCTCAAGAAGAAGGAAGACCAAAGTGTAGGTGCTTCATTCCTTCCTAGAATGGGGACCAAAATACTCACTGGAGCAAATATTGAGACAAATTGTGGAGCAGAGACAGAAGGAAAGGCCATCTGGTGACTGTCCAGCCTGGGGATCCATCCCATATACAGTTATCAAACCAAAACACTATTATGGATTCCAAGAAGTGCATGCTGAAAAGAGCCTGATATAGCTGTCTCTTGGGTATTCTGTGTTTTCTGGTTATTTCTGTGTATTATGGGTTTTCTGTGTATAAGAATGTGTTGTCTTAGCCTCTGTATGTTTTTCTTCTGCCTTTTCTTTGGATCTTCTCTTCTCATAAATAAATTTTCTTTCTTTTTATATCCCAACCATTTCTCCTCAATCCTCTATTCCCAGTCCTTCCTCTTTACCTCCTGTGTGGCCTTCCCTATGCACTCTCCTCAGTTTCCCTTCCAAAAAAAGACTAGTCTCCCATGGACTTCAACCAACCATGGCATATGAAGTTCAAGTAAGATTAGGCAACTCTCCACAGAATCAAACAACCAGGGCTCATAGGTGTTCACAGAGACTGAACCAAATTTCAATACGCTTGCAAGAGACTGACCTACATCTTCTTTTTGTGTTACAGTCCTATAGCTTAGTCTTCTTCTAGGACTCCTAACGATGGAAGCAGGAGATGTCTCTGACTCTTTTGCCTGCTTTTGGCACTTCTTCCTCCTACTGGTCACCTTATCCAGTCTCAATATTAGGGTTATTTTTTTTTTTCTGATAGTTTTCCTCTATTATGACTCATTTGTTTTCATTTTATATTGTTGTTGTCGTTATTGTAATTATTATCATGATTTAGTTTCCTGTTCTCTCATAGGTTAAAGAAAGGTGTACTTTTGGTGGGTGGAGAACTGGGGATCTGAGAGGAGGTGGAGAACGTGAAAACATAATCAGAATACAAAGTATATAAGAAAATGTATTTTTAATTTAAAAAGGTCTATTGCATGCAATGAATGGTACACTGTGAACTGACAAAAGAAGTTCTATGTATACTCTTTATAGAAAAAAAAATTGTTTGTGGAGGTTTAAGTAAGAATGGCTCCATAGGTTCATAGATTGGAATGCTTGATCTCTAGAAAGTGGCACTATTGGAAAGGATTAAGAGATTAAGAGGTGTGGTCTTGTTGAAAGATATGTCTCAGTGGGGGTGGGCTTTGAGCTTTCAAAAGGCCTGTTTCAATTCCAGAGTCTCTCTCTTCCTGTTGCCTATGGATCTGAATATGGAACTCTAAGCTACTACTCAAGCACTATGAGTATGTGCATGAGGCCAGGATCCCTGCTATGACTAAGACAAACTAAACCTCCAAAACAAGAGCAAGCCCCAATTAATTTCTTTTGTATAGGAGTTTCTGTGGCCAAGGCATCTCTTTATAGCAATAGAGAAGTGACTAAAGTATTATTGGAAATAAATTTTTAAATTAAGAGTAACAATAGCAAAATACTTAGATGTGGTGGAAATTGACCAAAAATGATTAAATGATTAAGAAATTATTTATTTTAGTAAATTTGGTAGATATCATTATAAGTAGCTACAACTTATCAAATTATATAGCTTTCTGCCCATTCCTTGCCTCAAAATATTGTTATAGAAACCCTATTATACAAGTGTCTACATTAAAAAAATTAGAGAGATCTCAAATAAATGACTCAATGATTCACCATAAGGACTTGCTAAGAAAGAAAACAAATCAAGCCATGGATCAATAGAAGAAAAGAAATAACCAAAACCTGTGCAAGAAATAATAAAGTATTTTTAATTGAAACAAATAATTGGCTGTTTGAAAAGATAAACAAGATCAAGAATACTTAAGCAAAACAAGCCAAAAGAGAACAAATAGTCATTAAGAAAAGAACAGATATTAAAGCAGAGGTAATGAAAACTCAAAAATAATTTATTCTTTTCTGAAATGTTATATTCTGATAAATTTGAAAATCAAAAATAAATAGATGGATTTTAAGGAAAATATTACCTGTAAAATAAACTGAGTGTAGATAAACAATATAAACAAGTCTATAAGAAAATGGAATTTGATACTATAATGAATCTGCCCCCCCCCCCCCAATAATCAAGGCATGGCTAGATTTGCTGATACATCCTACCACGTATTTAAAATAGCTAACATCAGTATTTCTTAAGCTGTCATAAACTAGCAGGTGAAGTAATACCTTTTAGGAAGTAAAATGCCTTTTAGGAAGTTATTATTTACTCTCATATCAAAACAGGATAAACACAGCAGAAGGGAGGATTATAGGTCAATATTCAGGACAAATGTAGGAACATTTCTCAATAAAATAATTGCAATCACAATTCAAGAAAACATCAAAGAGATTATTCCAAGGATCAATCTGCTTCCCTGAAATGATGCAGGGTTGGATCAACATAAGTACATCAATCAATGAAACATACACACAAATGGACTCAGCATATGAATGGAATTGGTCATCTCAATAAATCCAGACTTAGCTGCTGATAATGTCCAGCATTGCTTAATTACAGGAAGTCAGGAGGAAAACAAGGAACATATCTCAACATAATAAAGAATGTAAGAATAAAGCTATTGCTAGCATTATAATAAATGGGTGCAATTCAAATTATTTTTACTAAAATCAGAACAAGAAAAGCATGACAGGATAAGACTGTACAGAAGAAATCCCTTCATCTCATATTCTTTTCTTTTGAATGTAAAATTTTAATACAATGGGCATGAAATAACATCCAAGAACAATCCAGGGAACAGAATGTACCTGAAGTATAAAAAAAAAAAAAAAAAAAAAAAAAAAAAAAAAAAAAAAAAAAAAAAAAAAAAAAAAAAAAAAAAAAAAAAAAAAAAAAAAAAAAAAAAAAAAAAAAAAAAAAAAAAAAAAAAAAAAAAAAAAAAAAAAATCTCTCTGCTGTTTTTCTTGGAGCCTCTCTCATAGTTCCCCAAGGCATTGTTAACCATGTGTATTATTTTCACCATGTTCTGACAGGAAACCTATATATACAGTATAGAAAAAGACATCATTACCAGTTCAGAAAATTAGTGGATTAATAAGGGGTGAAGCATTGAATAATAACCACTATTAATCTGTGTTACTATTAAGAATAAACCTATCCATAAAAGTACATTTGCTAAAGATGTGGTTTTAAAATTACAAACTAGCAATTGCCAGGTGAGACAGAGACAAAAAGCAGAAGAAATTTCCGAAGGCATAAGGCCTGAGGTGCACTGATAAGCAGCACCGTCTTCATTTGACAGGGACAGAACTAGAGAAACTTGGGGGTTGTGCTGACTGGTGTTATGTCACATTGACATAAATTAGCATTATCTGAAAAGAGGAAACCTCAGTTGAGAAGATGCCTACATAATATCTGGCTGTAAGGCATTTACTTAGTTAGCGATTAGTGGGGGAGAGCCCAGCCAGTTATGGATAGTGCCAACCCTGGGATGATTTTCCTGGATTCTCTAAGAAAGCAGGTTGAGCAAACAAAGGGAAAAACACTATAAACAAAGACAACTTGGAGAATAAAGGGTTTATTGGGCTTATGTTTCCATGTAGCTGTTAGAAGTCAGTATAGGAACTAAACAGGGCAGAAACCTGGAGGTAGGACCTGATACAAAAATCATCAATGGGGGCTGCTTATTGGCTCACCTCATATTCTTGCTGAAGCCATTTCTGGCTCGAAATAGTGTTTGATCTCCTTGATAGGGAATCCCATGCAAAATTAACAAACCCTATTCTAGAACTTCAATGTCAAGATGTCTTTGCTAAGTTATCTTAGTCTGCTTGTATGGAACTCCTACAGCTAAACGCATTGGTTCTGTTAAACTGCCAGTTTGTGTGGAACCCCCTACAGCTAACTGCTTATCTTAGCTTCTGATAAACTGCTTACTTCTGTGCAGGCCCCTTGTAGCTGCTGGCTGAGCTATCTCTTTTCCCCTTCAAGAGCCTGTTCTCTGGAAACTAGATCCCTGAATATTTGGGTTTAGTACCAGCTGGCTGCTGTAATGACTTTCAGTAGGCTATTAACAATGTCTTGGTGCGCATCTCTGGTGAGCTATCCAAAACACAAGGGCTTTTAGTCATTCATGTTTCAAAGAATGTTAGAGAATGATAAAAAAGAATGTGTGTGTGTGTGTGTGTGTGTGTGTGTGTGTGTGTGTGTGTGTGTGTGTGTGTGTGACAATTATATAACATCATCAGTCAAATGAGCCTA
The DNA here is from genome assembly GCA_902729485.2 of Mus minutoides. Taxonomy (NCBI): domain Eukaryota; kingdom Metazoa; phylum Chordata; class Mammalia; order Rodentia; family Muridae; genus Mus; species Mus minutoides. The sequence continues at coordinate 2,146,046 of LR753306.1, read as the reverse complement.
ATGGATATCTACAGAATATCTCACCCAAACACCAAAGTATATACATTATTTTCAGCAGTAGATGTAAGAACATCTAAAACGTCATGTCACAAGATACAAATCAAATCTTAACAAATTCAGAAAGACTGCAATAACTCCATGTTCTATCTTATAAGTTAATAAAGCATAAGCTGAAGAGCAAACAAATCTTTAGTACCAACACAAATTCATGGAAATTAAGTAACTAAGCCAATTAGTGAATGAATAATGTGTCAAAGAAGAAATCAATAATTAAATAATTCATAGAACTAAATGAAAATACAACTTATATTGTTATTAGTCCTAAGAGGAAAATTTACACCTTTAAGTGCCTACACTAAAAAGTCAGAAAGAACAGAAATAAATGACTTAATTATTCCATTCAAAATTTTAATAAAAAAAGAAACAACTAAAATTTCACATCTGATCTGACAAAGCTCACGATAGAGCCATAGACTATCACAAAAATTCCTTCAACACTAAGCCTGAGAAGCTTCCTTTAAGTTCCTATTTATTTTTTTGTGTGTGCATGGGTGCTTTGCCTGTATATTTATGTGTACTAAGTATGAAGTATACATGGATGCCAGAAGAAGTCATTAGATTCCCCTAGTTCTGGAGTTACAGATGGTTGTCAGCCATCACGTGAGTGCTGGTAATTAAATCCAGATGCTCTGCAAGAATTGCAAGTGCTCTTAAAGATTAAACCATCTCTCCAATCGCTTGCTTCACTATTTTTGTATATATGAAATACATCCTTGAGAGGAAACAAAATCTCACTGGTGTTAATTGCAGGAAAAAGTGAGCAGACTATGTTTAACTTTATAATTTCTTTTTTTGTTAATATAATAACTTCATTAAATCTGTACTAATAGCATACAGCAGCATACAGAAAGTGAATTTTTATTTAAAGATATGGCATTAATGATATCTGTGTTTCTCTTATTTATTCAATACACTTTATACAAACCAACTGTATATGATCCAAAATGTACCCTTATCAACATTAAAATACTATACTGCACAAAATAATAGATAAATAATAAAGTTTTTAAAAGCAACGTGAAACCAAGAACCTCATAGGTTGAGATATTTTGTATTTATATTTGTGTGTACTGGAAACCAATCTAATATTTAGTTACAAAATGTTAGAGAAAATATTAAATAGAAACTAAAAATATACATAGTAATAATTAAGTGATTTATAGTAATTACCAACATTCACATATTTTTTACCCACCTTAGACATATTTAAATTCTCTAACCAACTCAATGGTGGAGGCAGTGCTTTTTCTGTGTGGACAAAGATTTCTGAAAAGAAGCTGTGCCTGGCTGGGAACGAAAAGCTCCTGGAAGGAGTCTGTGTCTACAGAGACTGACAGACTGATTGGAATTTCAGTACTGTAAAGAGATTGGAATTCTGCAGGTTCAGGGACTAATTACTTCATCATGGGCAGGTTTTAGCTGTCCACAATAGCCATTCTTTGGCCTACTCTGTATCTGAACTAACATCTCCCGATAATAAATAAAACCTTTTAGAAACTATTAACTTAGAACTAACATCTTGTGATAATAAATAAAAACCCGAGAAGCTATTAACTTTCCAAGATACTAGCTTCTGCCAATCAGAAAGCTAATAATGCCATCAGATAGTGTCTTAGGCCTATAGAATAGCTTCCACACATCTCATTCTACCTGTGTCTCTAGTATACTCACTGATGTATTTTAAACTTGCATTCATTTATGAATTTCTTTGTTTTATAAAACTCTAAAAACTTTATGAAATTGTTTCCATGGTGATACATGAAATTTAAGATAACCTAAATCTCAGTTCCTGGTCCGTGGTCATTCATAACTATTGTAGAAATATTTAATCTCAATCAGGGGTTTCTATCCTGCCTTTGACCATTTAGTTTGCAGATAAAATAAACACCACATCTTTATATTTACCATAATCCTTAGTCAGCAGAAGAGCTGGGCAGATATCTATCCTCTATGCTTTTATGTCTACTTCTCAGCCAATAATCCCATTATATAATTTTCCATATTTTGTCTGGGATGCTCTTAACTCCAATGAGCCAAACCACATGGCCATTATTTTAAGATTCTTACTTACCCCATGGCATCTTCTCTCTTGACTTCCTTTTTTTCTTTCACTTGTGATCTTTGTCAGACCCCAAGCCATGGAACCATAAAACCTACATATGTCTCTTTTGCAAAGCTATTGGTTGTCAGCATCTTTATTCTCCAATCACAGATAACTTGAGGGGCAATGTCACCTAACACAGCATCACCTGGGTCTAACTGCAGTCTCTGGGAACAAGTAGCATTTAACATAGCAAAAGACCAAACAAACCTCAAAAATAATGGCTTCAAAATAAGTTTTCTCTTATTCCCATTAAGGTGAGCTGGAGCTATTATATTGATAGCTGTACATACTTATGGTGAGTTATGAGTGAAAATGTTAAGAATTGGCAATGATATGTATAAAGTTAAGGAAAAGACATTCAGTTTTTTTTTACTCAATCAACCTGGTTCTTTACTATAAAACTCTCCTTTTAATATAGCTTACATTTACATTTATATATATATATATATATATATATATATATATATATATATATATATATTCCATAGTGCATGTGTAGAAATTAAACAACAACTTGCAAGGTTAATTCTTTCCTTCCACTATAGGAAGGGATTCAGAGATTTGATTGAATTCATTCATTAGACTTGATGGCAAGGACACTTACCTGTTGAGCCATCTTTCCCCCAACCCAATATAAAATTGTGTTATTACTATGTAGAAATGATAGTAACAACTAAATGATACTATGTGTTTACTATGTGCTAAATACCACTTATCTATAACACCATGATGTCTCTATTATGTTTCTTCTGTTATGGGTAAGGAATATGAGCTCTTCAGAAAGATTTATTTGCAGAGGGCATGAAGTAAGAAATCAGATGAAACACACATTAATTTAGCTTCCATATTTGCCACAGAAATAATAACCTTAAAATCATAATCAGTGTTAACAGTAGTTGTATCATAAAGAAGGCACAGTGTTTTACTTTGGGAATGAAGTAAATATCTATAATTCTTTATTTCCTTGGTTGATGCCTAAGAAGCAGATTTTATAGCTTCCTATCACTGCTTAGCTGAGTATCTTAATGGCTATTTGCATATGTAAAAGATGATCCTAGAGCCAAATAAAAGGTGAAGAGTTGAATTACTCTCTTTAATAACAATGAGAAGAATTGAATTTCTCAAGGGCAGAAAAGAGTAGGAAAACTGTTAGGGGGATAATTTAATGATAGGGATAACTGAGCACCCTTTAGATAATTCATATATTCTCTCAGGCATCCTTCTTCTAAAATCTTGGGGGAGAGAAGCTCTCAAGGCTGTATTTAAAATCAGATTGATTCTGAGCCGAATAAATTCAGCATACATAGATGGGAAAATACAAAACATTTCAGACCTCTTTATTCTAGATGCATTTAGAATTCCATGTTCATGTGGAACAGCATTTTAGCCAGTTGAATATTATTTCACATGAAGAGTAGTCTCAATTTTAGAATTGATCTGAAGGTATACATCTCATATAATTATAAAGAAGTAATTTATATGCAGATATTTGCTCAAAAGGCAGCTGTATATATCATAGGTTACCAGAATTAAGAAGGAAACACTTTGAGAAGCTTAGAATATATTTGTGACTTAGATATTGTAATGAGCATGCTGTGTAATAAAGAAAATAAGCACATTTGTGTCTTATCACAAAGTCAGAATTTATTACATATAATAATTTAATAAACAATCCGAAGATTCATTTGCAACAATTTGCTAAGTAGTTCAGCTTGATAGACTGATGAGGCAAATGAAAATTGGTGTGTGTGTGTGTGTGTGTGTGTGTGTGTGTGTGTAAAACTACTTTATTTTACTTTTTTTTTTTTTTTTATAATTGCAGCACAAAGTTTCTTCTCAGGCCACAAAGCATTTCATCTTCTGCTTTTCTTCCTGAGATGCGTTCAATGGCCTGGATCTGTCTGTTGATCTGTCGGTCTCCCTCAACTTACTTACTTACACTAACTTTCTCAGATGTCAGTAAACGATCAGATCAGAGGTTCTCAGCCACTTAGTGTTTATTCTTATCCAGCAATGCTTCCTTTCCATCCCCTTCTTCTTCACTGACTTACGCTGACTTTTAGATCAAATTGTTGTCTTTTTTTTTTAGTTTTGGGAAAAGTTCTGGATTACAAGACCCACAGGAAGGCCTCGGCTACCCTGCCAGTGTTAAGGCAGAACACCAGTTTAGTATCCTCCTGTCTCCATACTGGATTCTTATCAGTCAATGGTAGTATTGTGGTCAGCAGTTTTCACCATGCTCATTTCAGCTGAGATAACTGGGGGTAGGAGAGATATGCTCATTTCTTAAATCTGCAGAGGTCTATCCAAAGTTCTTTCTTCCTCTTACATTTGGGGGATGGTGACTATTGGAATGTAGAATTCTTACATGTCACAAAGCCAACCTTCCATACCCTTGGGATTAGAAAACTTCTCAAAACTATCCCTCTGCTTTGGGAGTAGCAGGGCTGTGCTTTCACACAGGGGAAAATCTGCTTTCACCCTTTGTTTGAGTCCATTGACCTTCAGGCTTTCAGGTCTCTGCTTTCCCTCAACAAGTCAGAGCAGCATTCGTTTTTTTTTTTTTTTTTTTTTTAAATTAATTAATTTATTTACATTTCAAATGTTATCCCCTTTCCTGGTTTTCCCACTGAAAAACATGCTCCCACTATGCCCGTACACCTTCCTTCTTCTCACCAACCCACCCACTCCCACTCCTTGTCACTGGCACTCCCCCACACTGGGACATAGAGTTTTCACAGGCCCAAGGGCCTGTCCTCTTATTGATGTCCTACTAGGCCATCCTCTGCTGCATATGCAGCTGGATCCATGAGTCCAAACATGTACACTCTTTGCTTGGTGGTTTAGTCCCTGGAAGCTCTGGGGGTACTGGCTAGTTCATATTGTTGTTCCTCCTATGGGGCTGCAAACATCTTCAGCTCCTAATTAGGTCCTTTCTCTAGCTCCTTTATTGGGGACCCTGGGCTCAGTCCAATGGATGGCTGTGAGCATCCACCTCTGTATTTTTGAGACACTGACAGAGCCTCTCAGGGGACAGATATATCAGGCTCCTGTCAGCAAGCACTTGTTGGCATCCACAACAGTGTCTGGGTTTGGTGATTGTAAATGGGATGGATCCCCAGGTGAGTCAGTCTCTAGATGGTCATTTCTTCAGTCTCTATTCTACACTTTGTCTCTGTAACTCCTTCAATGGGTGTTTTGTTCCCCCCTTCTAAGATGGATAGAAGTATCCACACTATGATCTTCCTTCTTCTTCAGTTTCAGTTAGTTTGTGGCTTGTGAATTTTATCTTGGCTATTCCGAGCTTCTGGACTTCTGGGCTAATATCCACTTATCAGGGAGTGCATATCATGTGTGTTCTTTTGTGATTGGGTTACCTCACTCAGGATGATATACCCCAGGTCCATCCATTTGCCTATGAATTTCATAAACTCATTGCTTTTAATAGCTGAGTAGTACTTCACTGTGTAAATGTTAGAATCCAGAGAAACAAATAATCCTATTAAAAATGGGGTACAGAGCTAAACAAAGAGTTCTCAACTTAGGAATACTGAATGGCTGAGAAGCACCTAAAACAATGTTCAACATTCTTAGTCATCAGGGAAATGCAAATCAAAACAACCCTGGGATTCCACCTGACACCAGTCAGAATTGTTCAAATCAAAAACTCAGGTGACAGCAGATGCTGGCAAGGATGTGGAGAATTAGGAACACTCCTCCATTGCTGGTGGAATTGAAAGCTGGTATAACCACTCTGGAAATCAGTTTGTTGGTTCTTCAGATAATTGAACCTAGTACTACTTGAGGACCCACCAAGTATACCCAGAAGATGCTCCAACATGTAGTAAGGACACATGCTCCACTATGTTCATGGCAGCCTTTTTATTATAGCCAGAACCTGGAAAGAACCCAGATGTCCCTCAACAGAGGAATGGACACAGCAGCATTCTTTACCCACATATCTGGGTACGACTAACTGTGGTCCTCAACCTCTGAATGTTGATCATTCAGAAAGCTGTCTGAGCAGCCTTGCTTACAGAACAATGGTCAGGTCCAACTCTATCCCATAAACCATGACTTTCTCCACCTTATCTACAGAATGAGCTCCCAGGTTTACAGAGGACACCCAAGAAAAGGAAGTGCAAGATGTGGCTCCATCTACCTTTCCTATTTATTTCTCTCCACTTAGTGGAAAAGCCATTTCACACAAGACTTGGAATTGGTTGTTTTATTCCAATCTTAATTACTGAACTACTCTTATATTACATATTTTATAGCACACAGTAAATTTATCTACCAGGATAGATAGATAGATAGATAGATAGATAGATAGATAGATAGATAGATAGATAGATAGATGATAGTTAATAGGGTTAAAGTGACTATAAAGGGTCAATGAGACTGTAGTTGAATTCAAGCACCTTCAAAGAAATTTATGTAAAAGAAACTAGGGACACAAGAGATATGCAAAGAAAATATATGCAGGAATATGATAAGGAATGTAGGCCACAGAGGAGAGTCAAGGTTACAAGCTTGAGAAGAGCTGCAGAAAAAAATTGAAACATCCAGGACCATGGAAGCTATAAATAGCATCCAAGGATATGTCCATGGACAAACATGCAGATGGATAGATGGCATATCTAGATGAATGTATATCCAAGTGAGTCATGTCATCAATGGGGATTATGTGAGCTAAAGCCATAGGAGTTTTGGGACAGTTTCATATAGGGTTCCTGCTACACAGTACCAAATAATTTAGAGTATCATACAATCATATCTCAGTAGTAAGGGTTTAATTTAAACTAGCTGATCAATTCTTGTAGGAAATGAATGATAGCTTTTGCTGGAGTGCCTTTTTAAATATTAGTTTAATTCAGACCTAATTTAAATGTCTCTTGTTACTAAATGAATGCATAACAATTAGTAGTTTTGGCAAGTGTTACTTTTTTCCTTCTCCATTTGCAGCCAAAACAGAATTGGTTTTGTATTGTTTTGTTTCTTTGCTTTGTGGCTGATTGAAATGTTATCTTCTTAATGGATCAGGATACATCTAAGAAGAGTGACTAATGCTTTGGTGATTATTTCTGACTATCAGCTTGTTCTGTCTCCCATTTCTTACAATCAGATCATGTATCTGGCATATTAAGAAAAAAAAGTTCTCATTACCAATTTTCTGTTTATTATTGGCTACAATTTCTAACCAAGTTAAGATTAGTGGAGAATGAACAAATAGCCCTTGCCAGGGTGCTGTGTCCTTTGTTTCATTTAGCTACTATGTTACCAGTGAATTCTGGATCTTCCTCTTCTGCTTCTGGCATCTAGATCCATTCTTGTATGCAACTAACTTTTTCACCTGCATTTGATAAATTATGAAATACAAAAACATTATTTTAAAACATTTTTATTGCTTATTTTTTGGTAATTTATTGGTTATTTACAGTTCAAATGTCATCCCCCTTCCTGGCTTTCCCTCCACAAACCATCTATCCTGTCCCCCTCCCCCTGCTTCTATGAGGGTGCTCCCCCTCCACCCACCCCTGCCTCACTGCCCTAGCATTCCCCTATACTGGGGCATCCAGCCTCCACAGGACCAAGGGCCTCTGCTCCCGTTGATGGCAGATAAGTTCAGCCTCTGCTGCATATACAGCTAGAGCCATGGATCCCTCCACATGTACTTTTTGGTTAGTGGTTTAGTCCTTGGGAGCCATGGGGAGTCTGGATGGTTGATGTTGGTCTTCCTATGGGGTTGCAACCCATCTCTGGATGTGACTACTTAGCTTCTTTCTAAAATGTATGGTGTTTTCATTTTGAACAATGATATAACTCCTTTACATTAAATTGTTAACAAGGATATTTGGTATATATAATGAATGTTTGCAGGTCATACAACATAACATAAATCCTCTGTTCTAGGCTGTGTTTTAGAGGGCATTCTTTTGATGTATAAAATAATTAACCCAATAATGGAGGTAATATATTTTACTTGGAAAAATTTCATGCAAAGCTATTGATTATGTAAGAATCTTACTTAAACTTAATGGTAGCATATATATATATATATATATATATATATATATATATATATATATATATACAGTCAGCACACTGGCAAAAAGCATTTGTTCATTCTCCAATAATTTTAACTTGGATTATATATATATATATATATATATATATATATATATATATATATTGTTTAAAATAATGTATATTGAAAATAAATATATGTTCCTTATTAATATTTGTGATGAGCAGAGGAATCCTTGAGTGTGTGAGATTTTAGGTGCAGGTATGCTGTTGGCAAGACTATTGTTTCAGATTCAGAAGGAAATAGCAATACCTCCAGTCACACTCTCTCTTGCTCACATACCCCTGTCAGGTTGTGCTCAGAGGGAAATGATGAAGCCTTCTTCAGGGTTCTGGAACTGCGTGATAATAGTTTTGTGCAGAAAATGTCCACTTTAGCTTTCTTTCCTTCTGGATGTTTACAATCTAAAAGATGCACCTTTATGGAGATTGTTCTATAGAAATTAGTTAAACCTAACTCCTGATCAAGCTCCATATTATCTGCCTTCTTGTTATCTGCATGTAATGACCTTGCTTCTTGTACAGCTATATGAAGTAGCCCTGCCTCCCTGTTCAAATTTATATAGTAAACATGCTGATCTTCTATGTTGTTGGGGTTTCTCTATCAGAGAACCTAGTCTACCTTTGTCCTACATTCCTTTCTGTCTGCATGTCTGTTTTTTTTTTTTCTTTTTCTTTTTTGTCTTGCCATGCTAAATGATGTCAACTTCCTTGAAAACGTGTAAAATCTCTGCAAATATTTATTAATTGCCTTTTAAATATGACCATTTTAATTGGATGTGCATGTATACTAATGCTTTGCAAAATGTAATATAGTGAATATGCAGCATTATTCACTTGGTCTTTCCTGCTACATCTGGTTTACCTTAGTATACATATATGTTTGGAAACAAATAGATGAAATACACAGATTTAACCTGTTTTCACACCCAGCACTAAAAGTGATTTTTATTTCATTGTTCCCCCTTTCACTTTCTATTGCTTCTCTACAAATGTTTCAGTATCTTATACTTTTTTTCCTATACTCTTGAAACTCTTTTTACTTTTCTCATACATTTATCATCACAGAGATGAAAATGAGCTAAAAGTTTACTTAATCTGAGTTATGTATTTTACCTGAATGAATTATGAATTAAAAATAGAAAATTCATACAAAATCTTCAGTCACCATTCAAATTTTGATGATGCTGACAAATACCTACATTTGTGGGATGAAGTCAAAGGTAATGAATATACATGAACATGATGTTTAAACATTTAAAAGTTGTAATTAAAGTTAAGAGGTTAGTAAAATATGTATGATTTATTTAAGGTTCATATTGAACTGGATGCCCAGTGGTCATCTCATTATGGTTGCATGTTGGATAATTTTCTGTCAGCTTGACACAAGCTAAAGTTGTCTGGGAGATGGACACCTCAGGTAAAAAAAAAAAAAATGTCTCAGACCACATGCATGCCTGTGGGGTATTTTTAAAACCTTGGTTATTGGCAGGGAGTGGTTCTATCACTGGGCTGGCAGTCCTGGGTTCAATCAAGAAAACAGCCTTACCCAATTCCCCAGTGTAGGGGAATGTGAGGGCAGGGAGGCAAGAGTGGGTAGCTGGAGGCATACCCTCATAGAAGCAGGGGGAGGGGGAATGGGATATGGGTTTTCTGGGGAGGCAATTGGCAAAGGAAATATTTGTCATATAATTAAATAAAATGTCCAAAAGAAAGAAAGAAAGAAAGAAAGAAAGAACGAAAGAAAGAAAGAAAGAAAGAAAGAAAGAAAGAAAGAAAGAAAGAAAGAAAGAAAGAAGCCTAAGCTAAATACAGGGAGCATGCCAGTAAGCAGCACCACATCATGGTTTCTATATCAGTACCTGCATCCAGGTTCCTACCATGCTTGAGTTCCTGTCTTCACTTCTTTCAGTAATGAACTGTTGTATGGAAGTGTGAGTGAAATATGTAATTTCCTCCTCAAGTTGCCTGTTGTCATGGTGTTTCACCCCAGCAATGGTAATCCTAAGCTAAGGAGGCTGTTATATCCAAGTGTTTTGGATCAAAAAAGCTGCAAATAAACTATCAAAAATAGAAAAACAAGGTACTGAACCGTAATATATGTGCCACTCTTCTTTTGCTTCTCATCAGGACACTTAAACACTAGAACAGTACTCATGTAAGCCATTGACTAACACTTGAATAGACATAGTTGCTCTATGTAATTTTTAATACAATTTGGATGACATATGAGTGAAAAAGAAACATTAATATAATGGAAAAGATAGCTTCATTAATCAGAAATTGTTAAAAGAAAAAGATGCTAAACAAAAAGATTAAAGCTATATTTGTCCCAACTATATCTAATTATTTAATTTCTCACAGTGTAATGTGTGATAATAGAAGACATCAACCAGGAAATTCATGTTTATGTACATATTTAACATATAATATTTGTATCTTTATAATAGAACATGTTCATTTAAATAGAATTAATGCCACATCTTCATTTTCTGTGTGTATAGAGAAAATTATATCTTACAAGGACTTTACTCATGTAGTTATGGATGAAGTTGGTTGTAAGAAAAAGTGTAGGAAGCTGCCAGCTCTAGGACCGGCAGGGTGCCACTGCCGAGCTAGGACCAGCAGGGCGCCGCCACTGCCCAAGCTCTGGCAAGGCTGCCAGAGCTCCAGCAAGGCCGTCTGGCTCCGGGAAAGGCCTCCGGCTCAAAAATAAAGCAAGAAAAGTTCAGAAGAAGATAAACATCAATAAAGTTCCCAGGTAAATGGGACAAGAGAAAGTTCTTGGGTAAGAGACAATAAAGAAAAGGAGTGCAGTTAGAAAAGGAGTAAGTAATCATGCACGCTTCTCATTCGCACCTAATTTTTTGGCTCTTCAGGAGCTGCTTGTATCAAAAATTTTAAAAATCAAACAATCCACCCTTGAGAGGTTTTTGAAGGAGTGTGATACCGTGGCCCCTTGGTTTGCGGTATCGGGGAGTCTTACTGTTCCCTGCTGGGACAAACTTGGCAGAGACCTAGATTTTGCCTGGAATCAGGGCACATTGAAAGCAGGTATGAAACTAGAGTGGATGCCATGGTTTTTCTTAGGATTTTTGGAACCAATAAATCTTTGCAATTGCCATCCACAGTCATGGAAAAGGAATGTTTTGTTTAAAGTGTCTTTGAAGGGTAGCTTTTGTTCTCCTATAAAAAGAGCCCATGTGGGATGCATAAGATGGTTTCTTTAGTATCAGGATGGAGTCCTGTGGCTTATTCCAAATATGGGAATCCCACAAGTAAAGCAGCACCTCCTCAACCTAGGTGCACAGCTAGATGCAGAGCTGAAAGAGAGTGGCTGTTCACCTGGACAGGATGATAAGATTAATACCTATAGCTTTTGAGATTATTTAGGAGCCAAAGTAGCAACAAAATAGTGCCACAAAAAGTAGAGATTAGGAGGGATAATTTGAGGACTTTAAATGATTTCCAAAGATTATTAGGTGACATTAATTGGGTTCGATGTTACCTGAAGATGTCAAATTATGAATTAAAACCTATCCATTACTATCTCTGTTTAATCGGGTCATGGCTAGGTCCAGACCTAGTCATTTCACAGTCCCAGGGAGTGGTTTGTGTTTTTCCTAGGGACAAAGAACCAATTTGGATACCTGAGAGACTGATACAAAGAGTGCCCCCTCCCTTGGAAGACGCAGCAGGAGTTGTCAGAGTATCTTCACAGGAATTGGACTGCAGAGGCAGAACGATTTTCCCGGAAGCTCCTTATCTAGATTTCCATCCTGAATGGCACCAGAGTCAACCCTGTCACCTTGGGAGATTTTCCTTCTTGGCTGTCCAATGCCTTTTCCTTTACTAAAGAATGGGCTGGGATGACACTTTGGGGTGTCCTGGTGTTTGCGGGTTGTGTACTTTGCCTCTGGTTGTTATGTCGCATGGGACGCACTCAGGCTCAGCAGAAGGCTGCCGTTGTTTGAGCCCTGATGGCCATAGATGAGGGCATTTCGCCCGAGTTCTGGTTGGCTCCTATTAAAAGTCTGTAATGATTTCCTAGCAGACTGGTTTGTAGATACTTCCTCGGTTTAGGGACAGACCTAATGACTCCCACTATACTACCTCAAAGGATGACGGAGTAAGGAAACTTAATTTTGCTGACAGAGTGTCACAATACAGTGCAGGCGATGTTATTCTCCCCCTGATAAAAAGATACGGAGACCGGTATGCTAAAGTACACCTATCAATGACTAGGTCAGAAATTCATTACAATGTCTCACGATTGCATAAAAAGATTTGACCCCTGTTACAGCCAAGTCCACCAGCAACATGCTAGTGGCATCTCCTCCTACTCCAGATTTCTGCAGAGACAGACTGGTGGTCATGTCTGATGGTAGTCTGATTTCCTATCAGTCACTTGTCAAAGGCTTCTCCCTCAGGTCGGGGTGTTCGCTGACCAGATTTGTAGGACTTCATATTTAATTAATAAAGAGGGGGGAGATGTAGGAAGCTGCTGGCGCTAGGACCGGCAGAGTGCCGCTGCCCGAGCTAGGACCAGCTAGGACTGGCAGGGTGCCGCTACCCTAGCTCTGGCAAGGCCGCCCGAGCTCCGGCAAGGCCGTCTGGCTCCAGGAAAGGTCTCCGGCTCCGGGAAAGGCCTCTGGATACAGGGAAAGCCTCTGGCTCTGCCCCATTACAAGATGCATGGGACCGGCAGGCTGCCAAGGAGGAGAGCCTAGTGCGCATGCACAGCTCTCTCTTCAGGCCCTCCTCAAGCAATAGCCCTTCCTGAACGGGCAATATGCTAATGGGTGTGGCTTGTGGCACCAATGAACGGGCCACATGCAAATGAGTTATTGCTTGGTGCACCAATCCGCATCCACAACAACACACACCCCCTTTCCTGGGATAGTATAAAAGCTGCAGCTCCGCTGCTGTCCAGGGTCCTGGGAATCTACTATCAAGGTGCTCCAGAATAAAGCTGACTGAGAAGATCCAGGTGGTGGCATGACTTTCTTGCTGCTTGAGGGAGGTGTGCTGCAGAAAAGCTTACCGTATAGTCTCTAGTTCAATAGAATTAATAAACTAGAAGTACAAATGTGTTCAGTTGAGTCAGTTCAAGCAGTGAAAACACTTTTGCTTTATGTGCGAAAGAGATAACCTTTTCACTTATACCTTCAACCGAAATGACTAGTGAGAGTGGTAGGGGAAAAGGGCAAGAAGTTCAGGTAAAGGCAGGGCAGATGAAGAAGAGAAGCTCAGAAGGCCAGGAGAATTAATGGAGATAAGCAGCACCTGGAGATGAGAAGTGGGGGAGACACTCAAGAAAGTACCAGATTTAAGAGACTGTAAGGACTAAATGGAGATGACTTTAGCTAAAATGTCCAATATTGGGGAGAGAGAACTCCAAGAACCCACCTCCAGTAGATAGACAGGGCCTCAAGTGAAGGGACTGTGGAGGGATCCACAGTAAACATTTCTGATCCTGAACTGTTCCTGCATAAAATATTTGGAGGGACAAAAATGGAGAAGAGACTAAAGGAAAGGTGGCTCTGGCTCGGGTTCTTTAACATTTATATACAGAGGTGTTAGACATTCTTTGAATGCTTAGGGTAAAGAGGAGGGGACATAGGTTAGCTAAGTCATAACTCAGATATTATACTATTTCCTGGGCAGAACTGAGATGTTGGGAGGGGAACTAAAGAGTGTCTTTTGTGGATCTATCAGGAACTAGTTTTATGGCTAGCCAGAACTGTCTGTGCCATCTGATTACCTGTTTTATATGATTTAAGAGTGGGAACCTATTCTCCTTTCTCCAGGAATAGGCACCAGCTACACCTGGTTATCTAAGAGAGTGCTGGCCTTGGCACCACCAAAGGTGAGGAGTTTTTGTCATTTGTCTTACTCAGGTTGTTACTAGAGGAACCTTGAATCTTCCCAGAGTTGCTAGGGAGGTGGAATGAACCCCTGAGTTTGCTGCAAGGGAGAGGGGGAGCAGGGCTTCTGAGGGGCAATATAGAGGCAAACTGTAGAGAGATAGATCCTAGGGGAAGGGGGACTTCTGCAGGAAAGTGCAGAAGTAAGCTGTCTGTGCACCTCACCATGTTGTGCATGAAAACAAGAGCATAACATGTCTCTCCTCTGACAGGCTTTACCAGCAGCTGACTGAGACAGATACAAATGCTAACAGCGAAGCATTGAACAGAGGTCAGGGACACCTATTGAAGAATTAGGGAAAGGACTGAAGGACCTTAATGAGATGGCAACTTCATAGGAATACCAGCAGTATCAACTAACCTAGACCCCTGCAAGTACCCAGAGACGAAGCCACTAACCAAACAGCATACATGTGGTGCTGGTACATAAGTAACAGGGGACTACCTTGTCTTAGCTTCAGGAAAAGAGAATGCAGCTAATTCTGTAGAGACTTGATGCTTCATGGGAGAGGGATGCAGACAGAGGGTGAGCTGTGTATGGGTGTGGGGATTGGGAGGTGGAGGAATGGGAGGTGGGGGTTTGGGTGGGTGAGAAAGTACCCTCTTACAGGAAAACTGGAGGGGAGATGGGGTAAAAACTTTTGGAGAGGAAACCATGAAGGGGAGCAATGTTTGAAATGTAAATAAATGAAATAATTAAAAAATAAATAAAAAGAAAAAAAAAGAAATGAAATCTATCAATTCATATTATACTCCCACCCACAGAGATCCAAACAGATACATACTCAAAGGAAGGTTTCACTAAATACCTGAGCCCTCTAAGCCCAGTCAAATTGATAAATGAAATTATCCAGTACAATGAACATGTTTACAACATTTTTCCCAATTTATTTTGCCAAAAAAGATTAACTAAGTAGAAAACACTTAAATTTTGACCTTAAGCTTTTCATTTTAATTGAACTCATAGTCCTTAAAATGTTTAAGCCACTAATTGAAAATGCCCATGAAATATTTATGATGAAGTCTATTTTTGGTTTAGCTCAATAATAAGCCTCATAATTCAAGTAAAGACAAAAATACACTGGATAACACAACTTCTTAAATACTATTAAATAAGTGAAACATAATACAAAGAAGAACATAACTGAATAATGAATGTCTTTAATAAAGTATATCTACTGATTATGAAATTTTGACTTTCGTATTTTGTTTAATTTCTTAATTAAATGTGTGTATGTGTATAGGTAAGTTTACATGAGTGCAGGTACCTTTGGATATTATGAGAGGTTGTCAGCCACTAAGAATTTGAAGTTATAGGCAGTTGTGAGATGGTCTACATGGGTTTTGGGTAACAGATTTTGGATCATTTGAAAAAGCACTAAGGCACAGGTCTAGCCCCATGCAAATGTAAATTTTTGAACATCTATTAAAGATCTTTGTATTTTGGGGCCATCATTTTCCATATCATTTGCTATATGAAAGATTAGAAGCAAAAAGATAAAAGAAACTGCAAATTGTTAGGTATTTGGCTGAGTATTTCCTCATTCAGAATGAGTTCAAAGAAAATTGTGGTTACATAAGCATATACATATACATATACATATACATATGCATATGCATATGCATATACATGCATGTGAATCTAATATATGTCCACCTTGATATTAGCAAGATAAGAAGATCATAGATAAGGACTGCTCCCTGCACAATCAACAGATTGTAAACCAAGGGCTGACACAGAAGGTCTCTGATAACTAATAAGAGGAATGTTACCTGATATATGTGTCTAGACCTGAGGAAAGATGTGACACATGAACTGTCAGGAAGGTCATTAATTGATAACTATCTAAACCTGATTTCAGAAGACTTATACTTTATAAGATTCCTACTTTATAGGAGGCTTTCTGACAAAGAATAACTATATACTCTGTGTCCGTGCTGTGAGATTCAATACAAATGGCCCTATCATTCAAATAAAGAAACAAGACAGAATTGCCCCTCAACAAAGCTGTCCTATCCAAGAAACTTTGCAATATAGTTAAACCTACCAAAATTAACCCAGCACAATGGTATCTGTTAGCATTTTTCATGCTTAGCCAGTTTGAAAGTATCCTTCCTCACAATGGTCCCTCAGGAATTTGTGCTTTCCAACCCTCTAAAAGAAACACTCTCTACTTGTTAATTGCACTCTGAATCTCATCTCGAATCTTTCCATGATTTTGGTAAGTAATAAGGAGTCAAAGAGAGGCCTAAGGAAATCCTTACACACACACACACACACACACACACACACACACGCTTCATATGTGCTTTCAGAGCACTTTCATTTTTTTTTTCCTTTTTGTTTATTGGATATTTTATGTATTTACATTTCAAATGTTACTGCTTTTCCCAGTTTATCCTGTGGAACCTCTTTCTCCCATTTCCCTTCCCCCTCCTTCTATGAGGATACTCCCCCTCCCATCCACCCACTCCTACCTCACACTGCTCTGGCATTCCCCTACAGGGGAATGGAGCTTTTACAGGACCAAGGTCTTATCCTCCTATTGATGCCAGACAATGCCATCCTCTGCTACATATGCAGCTGGAGACATGGGTCCCTCCATGTGTACTCTTTGGTTGGTGGTTTCGTCCTTGGGAGCTCTAGGAAATCTGGTTGGTTGATGTTGTTCTTCCTATGAGGTTGCTCCTTCAGTCCTTTCTCTAACTCCTCCATTGCAGACCATGTGCTAAGTCTAATGGTTGGTTACAAGCATAATTTCAACTATTATAGAAAAGTAATTTGCTGTGTAAAACCTCTTTCAGTGAAAAAATGTAATGCTACACATATAAGATGGGATTAAAAAAATATTAGTGAAAGTTGAAAGCTGGTTTTAAAGGTGTTAAACTTGTTTACATAAACATTTTGTCTATGCACACTTAAAACTCTGAAACTCTCTCTACTCACACACATATATATCATAATATGTTTAAGTTTCATTACCAAAATATTTCATAACATGCAAAAGCTTTAGTGTGGTGTGTGTGTGTGTGTGTGTGTGTGTGTGTGTGTGTACATGTGGAAGTGCACCAAACAACATGAAATGATAGACCTAATAGTGTAAAGTTTATTCAGGCTGTGGAAATGAATGATGCTGAAAGTCAGGTGCTCACATGCTAATTTCTTCCATAGGAAACATTTTGTTTTGTTCTGTTTTTTTTTTTTTTTTTTTTTTTTTTTTTTTTTTTTTTTTTTTTTGAAGTACATATCTATCTTATCACTTCACCTCTCTGTTCTGTTCTCATTGTAATAGAAGAAGTATCCTAAGTATTTTATACCAAATCACAGCTATGTTTTTTAAAGACTCACTGTCAGGTTTAATATGCTTAGTTTACTATGCTTGAATTTTGCAAATTTTATTTGCTTTAAATAGCAGCTTTTACATCCTTTACATCTCTACTATATCAGCCATGCATCAGGATAAACAACATGACATAAAAGAGCAGAAGGCACAGTTAAGATAGGATCATTATGCAAATAGGTTATGGCATGCTTTATATGAAAACAGCTTCCCTAAAGAGACCTAATGGGATGACTGACCTATAAAGCATTTAATTTGTTGTTAGCATTTCATTTAATTGTCTTGTAGCTCCTCTAGGAATAAAACTTTTAATTGTAAAAACTTCTAAATGACACAATGCTTAATTCCTTTTTCTGTAACTAACAGGTTCTCTCACTGTAGAATACAAAATTTTATATTATAATTTCATAGATGTTCCTGTGTATGGCTTTTAAATTCTGAGATAATGAAAAGATCTAGAGTAGTTATGTAGATCACTTTTTAACTTCTAGAGTTTGTTTTAGGAAATGATTGCCTTATTGATATGCACATGATACTTCTTTTCTATAACAACAAAAAAATAGAGAAGAAGACTATCATGAGGATATTATTTTTTTATTTAAAATCATCATGGTTCTTTTACTTTATAATGGAACAAATACTGTTGTAAAGAGATTATATTTTAACATGTGATGTTGAACAATATGGTAATTATGTGAGGGATAAGAATGATAAAGCTTTTTCTGAATGTTAATAAAGTTATTTTAGGGCTGTTAAAGTTATTTCCACAAATATTTTGTCTGCCCATCCATAAAACTATTTGAGTTGTTCTAAAAATATTTTCACAATTAATACAGAACCTCAAAATTTTTTGCAACTGGAGTTGTATGGGTATCTGTTAAAGTGATAATGTTTATGTCACACAAGGGAGTAATATCTAAAATTTGGCATAGGTAGAAATTCATATTGATGTATTATCTATGACTGAACACTAATAGTCACTTATTTTCAGCATTTTAACCAGTTATAAGTTTTTATTCACCACTACTCACTGGTAAACACCTGATCATAGAGAAAAAAAAAAACTATAAGGTTAAATATTATTCCTTTCTGTGGCAGTTTGAATCATAGCTTTTTTTTTTTTCAACTTTTATTAGATATGTTCTTCATTTACATTTCAAGTGTTATCCAGAAAGTTCCCTATATCCTCCCCCCTCCCGGCCCTGCTACCCTACCCACCCGCTCCCACCCCCTGGCCCCGGCATTCCCCTGTATTGGGGCATATAAAGTCTGCATAACCAAGGGGCCTCTCTTCCCACTGATGGCCAACTAG
>LR753306.1:2115900-2127115 GCA_902729485.2 Mus minutoides | reverse complement strand
GGTTAGTTCATGGTTATTCTTCCACCTATAGGGTTGAAGACCCCTTTAGCTCCTCAGGTACTTTCTCTAGCTACTTCTTCCTTGGGAATCCTGTGTTCCATCTAAAAGCTGACCGTGAGCTTCCACCTCCATGTTTGCCAGGGATTGGTATATTTTCCCCCGAAACCGCTATATCCGGGCCCTTTCAGCACCATCTTGTTGGCATATGATATAGTGTCTATGTTTGGTGACTGATTGTGGGATGGATCCCTGGCAGCCGCAGTCGTTGGGTCCATCCTTTGGATTGAGCTGCACAAATGCTCCCTTTAACTCTTTCAATAGCTTTTAATGTTTGGTCAAGAAGAAGTAGCACTATTAGGAGCTACAGCCCTGTTGAACTAGACTCTTAGCTGCTTCTCCAGCAACTTGTCTGCTTTCATACTGCCATGCTTCCTGCCCTACTAATAATGGACTAAAACTTTGAACCTGTAATATAACCACAATTAAATATTTTCCTTCATGAGTTGCTGTGCTCATGGTGTCCCTTCAAAGCAATACAATATTGACTAAAAGCCTTTTAAGTTGATTTTTCTCATTTGTCACAAGTGCAAAATTAAAACCTATGCCACACAAAACAAGGTTTAGGCTTAATTAACTCCAGTAGCGTATTATTCAAGCCTCAGAGTCTGAGATCATTCATTCTCTGAAATAGCATTGCCTTAGCAGCCCAGGCTCTTTTATTCCTGAGTGCCTTTATCAAGACCATCAGCTACAATCTTCAAGTGTGGCAGTCAATGCCTCCTTATTGAAGGTATGAGGGAGAAAGCTTGTAACTAATACTTTCTACTTTAACCATTTCTTTCAGGTCCCATAAAATCAAAACCAATAGTTTAACTAGGGCCCGTCAGTGATAAGTTTCCAAACCCTGATATTATATATCATTCCTCGAGGAGCAATTAAATGAGGAAGATGATATAGTCAGATTTAAAAATATATATATTTTATTTGTCCTACTGCAATGGTATTAACGACATAATAGTTACTTTAACTTTTAATTCAAAATTAATCAGGTCCTTGGAAATCTACTCCTGTTTTCTTGTTTTTCAGATTTCAACTGATTTCTTAATAGAGAGTTTATATCACCCTGTCTCCGAAATAGCATGTTTTCTCTGATGCTGGTGTGTTCCTCCTCAAGATATATAATCATGTTTGTGGCTACAACCAACTTGAATATAAAATTATTGTCACTAGCTTCCTTAACTCTTTCTCCTGTTTAGATTCTCTAAATCTCATTTATTTTCTCTAAGATAGTCAGTAATTCTCTAAGGCATTAATTTTTGACAAAACTATACCAATCAAATAGACACGATTATAATTTAAAAGAATAGTTACAATGACAAGGTTTTCTACAGCTTAAGAAAATGTAATTAATTAATGTTATCCAACCTTATAACGTATTGATGTGAAATTCATTTGTCAATATGGGTTTTAGAAAAAAATTGCTTTTTGTAATATCTTGCCTCATTTTATATATATATATATATATATATATATATATATATATATATATATATATCTTTTAAGTTCACATTACATAGTATGAAGTATAAGAGGATCAAATTTTGACTACATTTAGTCACTATTACTTTAAACTTTTTGCTCAGTGTCTCTTTTATACTATAAAAGAAAAAAACTAGAAATATATGGTTTTTTTTTTTCTTCCCCTCCCTCCCCCCATAGCAGTTCTTGATGAGTCAGTCTTGAACGGTCCACACTGTTTATTGGTAGTGAAAATGGATGCATAGGTCTTATTCAGGTTGAACCAGAGATTAGAGACCTTTTTGTAGGAAGGCATGTCTGGGAAGGGAAAGTTACTGCCTAAATCCTTCTGCTGGCCCATCTAGATACCATATTAGCCTGGAGAACTCTGTGCTACATGACTAGAAGTCACAAGCCTCATGTGGGGTGTCACGGTCATGTGCACTAGAACAGAAACAGGTCAAGGTCAGTAGCAGATGAAACATCTCTCATTCTCAGGAAAATTACCGGTTGTTTGTTTGTTTGTTTGTTTTGTTTTGTTTGTTTAGTTTTTAATCTCCTCAACCTTCCCAGTTTTTCACCAGAAAGGTGACTTGCCCCATACACTGGGGCTTCTTATGTCTCCGCACCCCATTTTACCATTTTGAAATATGGATTATGGACATGTGCTATGCTTCCAAGATTAAGGTAAATGCTCAGAGTTTGTTCTCTGTTGTCTATATTTGTGTGACACGCACTTTTTTTTTCTTATTATATATTTTTCTTTATTTACATTTTAAATATTATCCCCTTTCCTGGTTTACCTTCCAAAACCCTCCTATCCTCTTGCCCTTCCTCCTTCTCAACAACCTGACCATGGCATTCCCCTACATTGAGCATGGAGCCATCACAGGACCAAGGGCCTCTCTTCCCTTTGATGTCCAACAATGCCATCCTCTGCTTCATATGCTGCTGAAGCCATGGATCCGTCCATGTGTATTCTTTGGTTGGTGGTTTAGTCCCTGGGAGATCAGGGGTATTGGTTGGTTCATATTGTTGTTCCTCTTATGGGTCTGCAAAGCCCTAAAGCTCCTTGGGTCCTTTCTCTAGCTCCTCCATTGGGGAACCTATGTTCAGTCCAATGGATGTCTGAGAGTATCCACCTTTGTATTTGTCATGCACTGGCAGAGCCTCTCAGGACACAACTATATCAGACTCCTATCAGCAAGTACTTGTTGGCATACACAATAGGGTCTGTGTTTGGTGACTGTATATGGGATGGATGCCCAGATGAGGCAATCTCTGGATGGCCTTTCCTTCAGTCTCTGCTCCATATTTTGTCTCTGTATTTCCTCCCATGTGTATTTTGTTCCCCCTTCTAAGAAGGACTGAAGCACCCACACTTTGGTCTTCCTTCTTCTTGAGCTTCAAGTGGTTTGTG
This sequence comes from Mus minutoides, assembly GCA_902729485.2. NCBI lineage: Eukaryota > Metazoa > Chordata > Mammalia > Rodentia > Muridae > Mus > Mus minutoides. The sequence continues at coordinate 2,124,177 of LR753306.1, read as the reverse complement.
AATTTTATCTTTGGTATTCTGAGAGTGTGGGCTAATGTCCACTTATGACTGAGTGTATACCATGTGTATTCTTTAGTGATTGTTTTACCTCACTTAGGATAATATTTTCTAGTACCACCCATTTGCATAAAAATTTCATGAAGTTATTGTTTTTAATAGTTGTGTAGTACTCCATTGTGTAAATGAAGCACATTTTCTGTATCTATTCCTCTAATGAGGAACCTATGGGTTCTTCACAGCCTCTGGCTATTAAAAAGAAGGCTGCTATTAAAATGCTGTAGTATGTGTCCTTATTAAGTGTTGGAGTACATTCTGGGTATATGTCTAGGAGTGGTATTGCTGGGATCTAAGGTGCTATGTCCAATTTTCTGAAGATCTGCCAAACTGATTTCCAGAGTGGTTGTACCAGCTTGCAATCCAACCAAAAATGGAGGAGTGTTCCTCTTTCTTCACATCTTTGCCAGCATCTGTGGTCCCTTTTATTTGTTGTTCTATAGGCTTCTTGTACTTTTATGCCAATCTCTTTCTGAAGGTTGCTGAAGTTTTCTTCTATGATCTTATTGAAGACATTTTCAGGCCCTTTGATCTGAGAATCTTTGTTCTCTTCTATTCTAATTATTCTTATATTTGGTCTTTTCATTTCATCCTGAATTTTCTGGGTGCTTTGGGTTAGGAGTTTTTGTTTTTTTGTTTGTTTGTTTGTTTTGTTTTTCTTTGTTTTGTTTTGAATTTTCTTTGACAGTTGCGTCAATCTCTTCTAAGGTATCTTCTACACCTGAGATTCTCCCTTCTATCTCTTGTATTCTGTTGGTGATACTTACATCTATAATTCCTGACCTCTTTCCTAGGTTTTCCATTTCCAGGTTTTCCTCCATTTGTGTTTTTTTTTTTTTTTTTTTTTTTTTTTTTTTTTTTTTTTTTTTTTTTTTTTTTTTTTTTTTTTTTTTTTTTTTTTTTTTTTTCTACCTCGATTTTTAGGTCTTGCGTTGCTTTATTCAATTCCTTCACCTGTTTACCTGTGTTTTCCTGTATTTCTTTCAGTGTGTTATTGATATCCTCCTTAAAAATATCCTCCTTAAAGGACTCTATTATCTTCATAAGATAGGATTTTAGGACAGATTTCTGATTTTTCAGTTGTATTGGTATATTCAGGGCTTGCTGTGGTAGGATAACTGGGTTCTCATGACGCCCATATATATTGGCTTTTGTTGCTAATGGTCTTGTGCTTGCCTTTCACCATCTGGAAATCCCTGGTGTTTGTTGGTGTGGCTGGCTGTCTGGAATCTGCCTCTTTTGTCCCTAGGTTGCTTCAGGTCTCTTGGCAGGCCTACAGCCTTGGCTATAGAAGACCACCCATGGGACCTTCCATCTGGGGTCCCTTCACAGGGGCAGAGAAGCTGCTGATATGTTGCCCTGGCTGCAGTAGTACATCTCCTGAAAGTCCTTCAGACTATTGGATATTCAGTGGAGCCGTCAAGCTGTTGTCTAATTGCTGTGAGTGCAGCTGATCCTCAACTGCTCTCAGTGCAGTGGTTCCTTAAATGCTCTGAGTATTGTGGGTCCACTACTCCTGTGAGTGCAGTGGGTCCTCTAGGATGCGTCACAATATGGTGTCCTCAGAGGAGCATACCAGTTAGGTGTTTGCCCCAGCAGAAAGGACTGTGCAGAAGGGGCAGAAGGGACAGAAATGGAGTGATATTTGGGAGGGTGGGGGTTTTGGTGGGTGATGGGTCCCAAGTCCACAGGGCTCCTAGCAGCAGCTGTGGGACTCTGCAGGCGGGGGAGGGGAGGTCTTACCAACTGCTTTCTAGGATGGCTCAGGAGATGGTGTCTTCACTGGAGCAGACCACCTAAGAGTCTGCTCCAGCAAAAAAGATCTTGTGAAGGGGTCTTACTTCTTCAATCATATGACATGTATCCAGTAATGGGAGGGGATGGATAAAGAAGGAATGACAATTTTAATAAAGACTGATTTCCAAAATTATATTTCTTACTATATTATCTAAAACACTATTATGATAGCCATTCAGATGGAAGTATAAATGAAATATCACATTTCCCATAAAATTGTCATTCTAATTTGTAGTTTAAAATTTTTCATGCATGTATCAGAGAACCTTTGTAGAACATTTTGTACATGTGGCTTGTTTTGAGTTTATATGTGTTCACTTTTATTATATAAAATTTTCTTTTAATGTATACTTTAAAAAAATGAATAAGATAGTTAATGAGATAGCACAGGAATTAATGCTACCAAGCATGATAGCCCAAGTTTGAATGGAAAGAGATTCTAAAGTCTATAAAGTAAACTTTGATTTCCAGAGTAATATGGTATGCATATATGCCCTCACACACAAGATAAATTAATACAATTTTAAATATACTCTTTAATGACACAGTGATACAACAGCTTTGCAACACTTATAGCAAGTAAAATACAAATAAAAGCAATTCTTTCAAATGTAATGCATTGACTATGTTGTAATGTAGGTTTTTTTTCCTTCAAGCATAACATGTTCTTCCCTTGGAAATGTTGTTGGATACCATGGGCAGTTATCTGTGAACAATAATGAGAGAAAAAAAAAACCACCACAGACATATGTAGGTTTGTGGTGTCAGTAATGTAGCTATTAACACTCTTTAATAAAAGGAAGTAGGGAAGACTCATGAGACTGATACCTGAGACTCCAACTATTACTTGTTCTTACCCACCCAGGAACAAATGATCTTGTTGGATGTTGCAGTATATATAAAGAAAAAGTTTCACTGAACATTAGATTCCATGATACAGCTTCCATGCAGTCAGGTTTCATGATGCTGTATGACAGTGATACAGTTGTTTGTGTCTACACTTCTGCAAGTAATACCTCCACCAGTGTCTGGAATTAAGTCTTAAAAACTCAATAGTTCTCCAGATTGTCAGTTGAATTTACTTTAATTTGTTCTGTTATTTTTGCCCTATGTGGAGTAAGAAGGTTGATATTAACTAACCAGGAAAAATCAGTGCAACAAATTGGCACCCAATGTGAGGCAGAAATGAAGCAAGGATGAAGTTTGGAGAGGATATTTTGTGGCCATTTGCTGAAGATATCAAGCATGACATTGAGGGGGTATTCACATGTCAATTCTTAAGGGAAATATGAGTTAAATCTGTGCTAAGGAGACAATGTTGAGATCTCCAAACTTGGCATATTTTTGAAGAGTCAGAGATAAGAGAGAAGAAAAAGAAGAAGGAGCAGGAGGTGTGAACATTAATGAAGGGAAAATATTTTAATAATTTTATATATTTTATTTGAGTTTTGTCAGAAGGAATGTCTGTGTATCATGCATGTGTGTGCTTGGGTCTGCATAACCTAGAAGAGGACATTGAATGCCCTAGAACTGGAGTTGTAAATGGTTATGAACTACTATGCGGGTGATAGAAATAAAAGTCAGGTCCTCTGGAAAAGCAGCAAATGCTCTGAAATACTGAGACATCTCTTCAGCTCCAGGAAACACCTTTTTGATTAAGGAGTACATAGCATGCATTCATAATTGCTTGTTACAGAAAACAATTGATACAAGTGATAGATGGAATATTGTTGTGCTGTGTTGTGTTTTTTTCTTGATAATATTTCACATTAGCATCCCCTTAGCTGCTGACACCTGTGATCAACTGATGCTACTGGGAATGGATGATATTATGACTTCTGCCTACTATCTATAAAATTTTTTCATTACATGGGCAGTGTACTGGTAATCTCTGAATGTCTCATAAACTTAGAAAATCACCTAAAAATTGTAAACAAACAAAAAAAAACAGAATTTAGTAGAATGTATCCTGTGGGGTAAAAGGCACTACCAGAAACCATTTTTGTATACATCTGATCATGAAAAACAAAACACAACAAGCAGAAACTGTGAAAATGTTATATTTTTATCCCTAAGTGCTAAAAGATATTGTACCAAAATACTTAGAGTTGTATGTGAAAGAATGTTTTCTTTTGATAAGACATATTTTTAAAGCAAAGACTATAAAGATCATCACAGTTAATTAAAAATACATAGTATATAAACAACAATTTTTGAGACAATGCTGTCTTTGCTAAAAACAAATTTTGCAAAATATTTTTGGTTTTGTCTTTGGGTTTGTTTTTGATGGTTGTGGTGTTTTCTTTGTTTCCTTGTTTGTTTGTTTGTTTGTTTTACTATTATGTCTCAAACCTGTAAATAACAATAGCAGTACTGAAATCTAGTTGAGACAATTAAGTTTTACCCATGATATTATATATCAAATTTGTTCTATGAGTCTTTAAAAATGTATAAAATGTATTATAAATACTTTCACCTCCCATCATTTTAACTTCTCCATAAAAATCCTTTTTATCAAATCTACAAAATCCCTTTCCCATTAGAAAGACAGTCCTCTGTGTTCACTATTCTTGGGCCTTCATTCTATTCTCCCATCTCTCTCTCTCTCTCTCTCTCTCTCTCTCTCTCTCTCTCTCCTCTCTCTCTTTCATTTTTCTCTCTGATGTGTGAGTGTGTGTGTCCCACTAAGTTTAAGCAAGGCCCTTTTTATGAGCAAGTGTTTAGAATTATCTGTTAGAGCATAATAGTCTTACTAGTATGGGTATATAGCTAGAGACTCCCCCTATTTTAGTTATTTCAGTAGCCCTTAGTTCTGTATGGAGGAGTAGGATAACACTGAGTTCCTCCCCTAACCATAACTTGTTGGGAACATAACATGAAGATTCTTGAGACCACAGATCTCCAGAGAAATCAGTAATGTCAAGCACACAAAAGTTGCAAAGATGAAAATCCTGTTCTACCACCTAGAAAGCTGAGTATTGGTAGTGATTCTATTTTGCCTGGTAATTAGTGTTATCTGTTAGCTCAGGCCATATCAAGCTCCTATAACAAGGATTAGAGGTAGCTGGTAATCTCAATGACTCTTAGAACCACATGTTCCCTCAACTTCTCACAACCAGGATCAGAGGTGGCTAATAGCCCAAATGACATTTGTGCATTGTGTATGAATGAGACCATGTCAGAACAGGTAACCTATTTCTACAACACATCTTTATGAAAGAAATGACATTACCGTGAGTTGAATTTCAGCATAATTATGTCTTCTTGTCCACCAGGATTGTATTATACTGGGAAACTTTATTTCACAAATTATAATGGGTTAAAACACACTGAGAATAAGTTACATGCCATTAGACTCCCTGAAGTCTAATCAATGTGAACGAAGTCAATCTACATCAGATTTTTAATTTTAGCACTCTGTGGAGTTTGTTTTCCTGTGTGATAGCAGCAGGGAACCCTTAATAACTGATTATTGACAGGACCAGTCTAGTGCAGGTTTGGGGCAGTCACATTATCAGCTATGACATCATGATTGCTAATGGCTGTACCATGCCCAGAAGATGATATTTTGAAGCCCTTCTTCCTAATTTTTACATTTTCTTTTCTTTTTACTTATTCTTCCATGCTATTCTAAAAACCTTATTATTGATAATATACACATAAAAGAATAAAGCTAGCACCTTATCTCTCTGGATGTATAAAATACAGCTACAAATACATCCAGAATCTCAGCATAATACCCGATTTTCTGAAGCTGCTAGAGGAAAAATTAGGGCAAATACTTCAACATAGAGGCATGTGCAAGACTTTCTGAATAGATTTCTGATAGAGCAAAGGATACGATCAACAACTAATAAATGGGATATTATGAAAAAAAAATCTCTTCTCTACACTAGGAAACAGTTAGGCCAAGAAGCAACATCTGGTGATAGAACATCTGATTATTCAAAAAAGTAAATAAATTTTAAAAAAAGAAAGAAACCCTCAAAATCAGCAAATCAGATAAAAAATTAGCAAAGGAACCAAACAGTAAAATCTCAGAAGAAACAATACAAATGGCTATTACAATTATAAAATAACAACAAAAATGTTTTTAACATCTTTAAATGTCAGAGTATTGCAGATAAAACCAACTTTCAGATTTCATCTCTTTCATATATGAGTGGCCACCACCAAGAATACAAATGGCAGATAATTTTGGTACACCCTTTGGGAAAAACTGGAATTTTTACATACTGTTGGTGGAAGAGTAAATCAGGCCAGGCACTTGGAAAACAGTTGAGAGATTACACAAACATCTAGAAATAAAACTACTATATGACCCTGTTATCCACTAGGGTATCTATCCAAAAGAATCTCTATTCTATCACAGACATAATTGCAAATCCATGTTCACCGATGCTCTATTGAAAATAGCTTGTCTTTAGAAGACATATGGCAGAAGGGAAAAGCTGACTTGTGAATTGTCCTCATCTCCATACATGTATAATAGCAATTCAATACATATATTCTGTCTGTCTATCTATCTGTCTATCTATCTATCTATCTATCTATCTATCTATCTATCTATCTATCTATCATCTATCTATCTATCTACATTTCTATATCTCTGTCTAGCTCTGTCCTTTCTATATCTCTCTCTCTAAATAAATATGTGTAAAAAACAAAATAAAAATAAGTTTGAAATTAGGAAACATAACAAACATTGACCTCTGACAGTCAAAACCACCCTCATAAACATGTATGCATACCCTTTCATCCACCCATCCATCCATACAAGACACATATGAACATACATACATACATACATACATACATACATACATACATACATACACCAAATCACTGACACAAATTTCTGTCAGAAATGGATTCTCATTTTCTTGCTTCAGTTCATGTAGATATGTTTAAGTGTTCTGAGTGATTTTATAAATTGAGTATATTCATTATTTGTTGGTATCAAGAGCTTAATTTGTCTCATGGCCATAGCATTTAAAAAAGTGATAAATCTATTTCATTTTAACAGAAAATATAGACATGTTTATTGAATTAAAGTATCTTCTACATCTTAACCTTATAATTGACCACAAATGAAAATAACCTGTATGTAATTAAGAGACCCATGTACTGTGGAGTGCCTCCTTCTAGACTCTGGGTTACGCACAGACTACATCCAAATTTCAATTTCCAAATACTAGTGGATACAAAGAAATCCTTTATTAAGTAAGGCAAAGGGACAAGGTGGCTGAATAATCTAAATCAGGCAGAAGCAGCAGCAAATAAGTTTGGAAGTGTTAATTTTAAGAGGGAAAGTGGGAGGTCTATGTTAGAATGAGCAGGAATGAGTTGATAAGTTCTGATTGGGTATTTTAATTTGAATAGTCAAAATAATGAATTTTGATTGCTGCACCATGATAGTTGAACTTTATCAGTCTCATAAATGATTCAGACATAACTAAGTGGCCAAATAAATGGGTAGAACATGGTGCTTAGCTTTAGGAATATAATCTAATTGTTTAATAATGGAGAGGGACAAGGAAAGGGCAAAATCCTGCAAGCACCATATTTGCCAAGCTCTGCCCTATGTTTGCCATGCTTGGGCCTACTACAGCCCTTTGGGTAGTGATATCATAACATTCACTTGTACTCTGTATTCTAGAAATTTACAACTTCTTTTACATGTGTGTTTCTAAAATTTATCTATAATATATGTACATGCATCCATTTGACATATATATCACTTCTATTTTAAAAATCAATAACTTTCTTTTATATTGTACATATGCACCAACATACAAAGCATGCACTTCCTTCAAGAAAATAAGAATGATATAAACACCAAAAGTTAACTTTTAAAGAAAAATATCCTATTTCTCATTTTATATTATATGTATCTTGTTAAAAAAAAAAAAACCCTCCTATCACAGATAAAGTAAATCAGTAAAGTTGGTACTGACAAATACATTACACATTTCTTGTTGACTAAGAATTAAAACTAATAATGGAAAAATATCACACTAAGAAATTCAGAAAATATAAAAGTTAAGAAAATCCAGTATGCAAACATCAAATATTAAATTTAACATTCATATAAAAGAGAAGCAATATGACATTTACAGTTGAAATTTACAAATATAACATTATTTTCACTGTGTTGATGTGCACATATAAAGGATTGAGAAGTGGCTCCATGCTTAAGAGGTAATTACTGACCAGACACAGAAAGTGACTTTGATGCCAAACACTTGGGGCAAACAACACATAAATGAATCCAGACCCAGGGTAATCCACTGCCTCTGACCTCCACAGCCATCTTTATTCACATGCAGAACCCCACATACACACTATTAAAAATAACAAATAAATCCTTTAAAAATCATATATATATATATATATATATATATATATATATATATATATATATAT
>LR753306.1:2091248-2109439 GCA_902729485.2 Mus minutoides | reverse complement strand
TGTAAGGGAAAATTTCTGGATAGCATGTGAAATGTAAATGAAGAAAATATCTAATAAAGAGGAAAAAAAAAAAAGAGTTTAGGTGAGGAGTTTTGACATGACAGCTAGGAGCTGGGATTATGTCCATACGGGATCAAAAACTGAGCTGTTTAATGGGCACTCTTGGGTGGGTTACAGGAAACTTTAAGATGGGGTTTAAGGATATCCTAGCCCAGAGGTGTTTTTCCATGTGGGTGGAGAAGTTTTATCTGTACAGTTGGGATTGGGGAAAGGAAGGTTTCTTAGCTAGTACAGAGGATACGCATGCATTACAGCCCAACATTATCAAGTACAGAAGTTATTCCTCCACTTACTTTTTTTAACAAGTTCTCTACATGTAGTCTCAGATGCCCTCAAATTTGTGGTGGTCTCTTTTCTGCCATAATATAATTATTGTAGGTTTGACACACACCACCAAGCCAAAACATTGGTAAATTTGGTTTCTTGTTTTTGTTTTGTATTGTTTTTAACAAACAAATTGACTAGTTTTCAGTTCATTGTTAAGGAATATATGGTACTTAGCTTCCAATGAGTAGTAATAAGCAATGATATTCACATTTTTATCTAAATATATCTTTTGGTTTTAATTCTACAGAAAATATATTATCCACTGGTGCTTACATATACTTTATACTTATATATAATATATGTTATAAAATACCTTGTTGGGGACTCAATTTAATTCTGCTTATATTATGTTAATCTGGTCCTGAAAATTACACAAGAATCCATACATCCACAGGTAATAATCTAAGGGAACTCTGCCCCAGTTGATTTTGATTGGTAAATAATATTTCTGGCTGAAAGTCACAGGCAGGTCTTTTAGGATTACAGGGCAAGGGATTAGAGAAGAAGGAAGAGGAGACCACTATGACTGGGAAAGAAGAAAGACACCACACCTGAGAGCTGCAGAAGACAGAGGTAGAGTTATCATGTAGGTACAGGGTAACAAAGTCAAGAGGTCTGCAGGGCTGGGTAAAAGGCAGCCATAAAGGAACATAAGTTTTAGTGAGTAATAACTTGCAAATATTGGAAGGTGGATCAGGAACATGGAGGTTAGGAAGTGGTCTAGCCACTGAGCTGTTTAAGGTATTTAAAAATATAAAGGCTGTGTGAATGTGTCTTTCATTTGGGAACCCAGAACATGGAGGCTGGTAGTGAGGTACTCTCATGGCCACCACAAGGATTAAATTGGGTAATGATAATTGAGAACTACTATAATACATGATACATGATGCATGATATATTATATATAACATATGATACACAATCTGTGATATATATATATAAACACACACACAATGTGATGTATAACCTGTGGTATATAACATGGTACACACACACACACACATATGTGTATATATATACACACATATGTGTGTGTATTTTGTTTGTATATATATATATATATATATATATATATATATATATATACCCATGTTATATTGTGGGAATGTGTGACCTTAGAGAACATAAGATGACTTTGCTAAATAGCATGCTGGGGACCATCCACTAGAAGGTTGGGATGAACACTCCATTCCTGGAATGACCCAGCAAAACAAGCTTTACATGAAATTCCTGACCACAAAGCAGGTGCAGATAATGACCAAGAATGTTTCATTTTCCTCTTCTGGTGACTAAGACCTCACCTCAGCAGGGGCCAACAATGCTGCTTAAGGAAGGTCATGAAAAGACACCTACTTGCCTCTCTGGAAGGCAGAGTCTAAGTACCATTTCTTTTCCTTTTTATAATATTTTATTAGATATTTTATTTATTTACATTTCAAATGTTATCCCCTTTCCTACTCCCCCCCCAGAAAAAAAGCCTATCCTCTCCCCCCATGCTCCCCAACCTACCCACTCCCATTCCTGGTCCCGGTATTCCCCTATAATGGGGCATAGAACCTTCACAGGACCTAGGGCCTCTTCTCCCATTGATGACCAACTAGGCCTTCCTCTGCTACATATACAGATAGAGCCACAAGTTCTACCATGTGTTTTCTTTAATTGGTGGTATAATCCCAGCACTTGGGAGGCAGAGGCAGGCAGATTTCTGAGTTCAAGGCCAGCCTGGTCTACAGAGTGAGTTCCAGGACAGCCAGGGCTATCAAGAAAGAAAGAAAGAAAGAAAGAAAGAAAGAAAGAAAGAAAGAAAGAAAGAAAGAAAGAAAGAAAGAAAGAAAGAAAGAAAGAAAATACACACACACACCAAACAATAAACAAACAAAACAATTACACTAATTACCATTTCTAAAGGGGTGAATGTAAAGTTCAGCTTCGGCCAACAATGGCTTAAACCAACTCATGTTGTTATCAAGGCCTACCCTTAAACTGTAAAAAAGTGTGTGCCTAGGAGATTCAGAGTCACCTCTGCCCCAATTGCAGTAGGGCCTCAACTTACCGGATCAATAAACTGCTTGATTATTGCATAGATCACTGTCTCTGTGTTTCTGTGAGTGGGACATACCGGACATAAGTCTCATCAGGCCTTACAATATAACATATGATATATAACATGATAGATGATGTATAGCATATAAAATACACAAACACACACACACACACACACACACACACACACACACACACACACACACACATATATATATATATATATAATGGATATATGTACATAGTTATCATTGCTTGTTGAATATCAGGAAAGGATATTACATGTATCTGAGCATTTTCTCTTCTACTCCTCATATCTTTGTGTTATTTCATATGCTAATATAATATTGTCTTCATAACCATACCTACATATGTCTTAATATTAGTAATTAACACTTTATTTTGTTTTACAAAACTGTATTGTCTATTCCACATCATTTGTATTTTTATATAAATTGAAGGAAAATGTGTTTGTATTTACATAAAATAAACTTTTCTAATAAGAATTATGTTGAATATAGGTGAATAAATTGGTAAGATTATTTTTTAAAGCATTATCATAGAATACCTTGTGCAATCTCTAAGTTTTGGGGTTTTTTTTTTTTTTTGTATTTTGTTTGTTTGTCTTTGGGTTTTTTTTTGTTATTTTATTTATTTACATTTCAAGTGTTGTTCACTTTTCAGTTTCCCCTCCAGAAACTCTGTAACCCATTTCCCTATGCCTGCTTCTACCTGGATGCTCCTCCACATATCCACTCACTCCTGCCCCACCATCCTAGAATTCTCCTACACTGGGACATCGAGCATTCACAGGACCAAAGACTTCCCCTCCCATTGATGCCAGATAAGGCCATTCTCTGCTACATATGCAGCTGGAACTATCGGTCCTTCAATGTGTATTCTTTGGTTGGTGATTTATTCCCTGGGAGCTCTGGGGGTTCTGGTTGGTTGATATTGCTGTTCTTTCTATGGAGTTGCAAACCCCTTCAGCTCCGTCACTCCTCCCCCTAACTCCTCCATTGGGGACCCAGTGATCAGTCAGATGGTTATCTATGAGCATCTGAATCTGGTCAGGCTATGGCAGAACCTCTCAGGAGAGAGCTGTATCAGGCTCCCCTGTCAGTGATCAGTTCTTGGCATCCACAATAGTGTCTGGGTTTTGTGGCTCTATATGGGATGGATTCCCAGGTGGGACAGTCTCTGGGTGGCCTTTCCTTCAGTCTCTGTTCCACTCTTTGACCCAGTATTTCCTTTAGACAAGAGAAATTCTGGGCTCAAATTTTGAGATGGGTGTGTGGTCCCATCCCTCACCTGGGGGCCTTGTCTAACCTCTGGATATAAGCTCTACAGGTTTTCTGTTCCTTTTGTCATCCCTGTTAGGACCTGGGAGTCTCTTTCTTTCCTGGCATCTGAGACATTTTGGTGGCTACCTCCAGTTCCCCTTCCTCCCTTCCTATACATCTGTGTTCAATTTTTTTGACCCTCTATACATCTCTCCTGTCTCCTCCCATGCATGAATATTCCCCCCTTTTCTGCTTCCCCTTCTTTCTTTCTCCCAAATCCCTCACACCCTCTCCTTCCAATGTTTCTTTTCCTTCATTTGTATTTCAAAAGTTGTAGCTGTACTGAGTCTGCAAATGCTTATACTTTAGCCTGCAGGCTTCATTCTTGAAGAACTATAAATATTGTGTATTAATTTAGGTTTCTGAACGTTCTTTAATAGTAAAAGAAATTTGATTAATTTCATTTCATATACCCTTATTGCCTAGTTAAACTTGCTTATTACCTCGAGAAGAATTCCTACTGGTTGGTTACTATTTCATATGTAGAATACCATGTTATCAGAAAGGACTTTTATTTCTTCCTTTACACTACTCATGCAGCTTTTGTGTTCTTTTTTTGCCTTTATTTTTCTGGGCATAATATTTTATATTATTACGGTGAACAGAGTCACTATTTTTCTCCTACCTTCAGGGAAAGTATTCTGTCTTTCAACTTTAACAGTCATGTTAATTATAGAGGTTTTTTGGGGGGGCAGATATTCATATAGATTTGAAAAAATCAGGTTCATTTCCTTTTATTGTAAAGATTTTATCATTGACTAATTTTTTTTCCTTTGACAAATGTTTACATGTTTGTAGGGCTTTTGTAAACAAAAGCTTACTTTGGATAAGGGGATGCCATGGTTGTATAAAGAACAAAGTGTAACTTTGTGTTCTTTGCTTGTATAAGCCCCTGATGAATGGGAGTTGGTGCTGCATTAAGAAATCCCAAGTCTTTGGTGTAGACCAGAGGATGTAAATATCTTAATAAAAGTGTCTTCCTTGTTAGAATACATTACTGGCTAGACTGGTGAATCTCTGAACTACCCCAGACATATAACAGAGCTGGAAACTTTCTTTCCTGGCTATCGTTCTTGGTACAGAAAGTTGCTATGTACACTGCAGGGGATATAAGTCATCAATGGTCTTAGCCAGCTGTGATCCTTATAAAGTACAATTTGGGAACTTTTTATGAATAATTGTTAAATTATACTAGAAGATCCATCCATGAATTGATGGTTATCAACTTTTGAACTTTAACAGACTGAGTGTTACATTAGTTGATATGCTTTAGAAATTGTTTGAAGTTAACATGCATACAAGGGGTTTCAAGGTGGTATATATCCATACATATGGCTCATATTTTGTTCAATTATTTTCATAAGTTAAGTCAGGATTGCATTTTTGGAATAAAACTTAATTGGTTATTTTTCTAATATAAATATTATTATCACTATGTTCATTAACTTTAAAAAATGCATATATTTTTAATTAACATTAAATTTCCTCACTTCCATCCTTCCCTTTCCTTCCTCTAGCACCTTGGGAATATCCTCTTTCCACCCTTTCTATGTCAATATTCAAACTGAATTGATTGTATTGTATTCTATAAAAATAAGAGGCTTCATTCCTAGGAGAGGCTAATTCTTGTTATCCTGGTGGCCATTTATTGACTATAGTTATGTCTAAGGATGAACTCTAAGAAATTTCCCCTCTTCCATGTTAACATGTCTTTTGCTATTATCATTATTCAGGTCTTGTTCATGAAGCCATATCTAGGAGAGTAGAATTCTTGTTATTTTGGATCTTATAATTCACCCCATATCCACCCTGCAGCCACATACACACTTCCATGATGTTACCAAAGTACTAGATACAAGAACAATGATGTAGATGAATCTATTGAGTCAGAGCTCCAGATGAGCCATTTATCTCTGCATTGGGTCACCTGTGATTTTCTGTGATTCTTTCCATTTGCTGTAAAGAGGATTTTCTTGGTAAAGGATAGTAACTCTGCTTATCTTTGGTTTTAAGTTTAAGATTTAGAATATAGGTAGGAATTAAGCTGTTCTAGTAAAGTAGTGGTAGTAGATCCCCTTCTAAGGTCCATGACCTCACTAGCCTGAGAAAGTTGGCTAGGTTTTTGAAACCAGGTATAATTTCCTTTATTTTAAGTAGGCCCTAAATCCAATTAGAAAGCTGCTGGTTACCACCAACATGGGAATACCACTTATTGCACCTCTATGGTTGTTTCAATCATTAAAATCAAGATAATGAATTACCTCCTGAATTAGTAAGGAGCAGCATGGCATAGAATAGGCCTTTCTAAATCCTGATGAAATAACATCCTTTTTGTAGTTTTGATGCAGTTACTGAATTGTATTTATATTATTGTCTTAATGTTTATTTATCTTTGATTTATATAGTATAACTCTTATAAGAATGTAAGAACTATATAGATATATAAGTATTGTAATTAGATGGAGATTTAAGACAGTGACAAAGGCACATTTTTATTATTTTAATCCAATATATAATATAGCATATTGAATAATAGTGACAATGAAAAAACATAACACTCATCTCACCCTGATCTCAAAGGATCTCATCTCAGTTTATTCTGGAACTAAACATGAGTGATCATGGACCAGAAATATAGATTTAGGTCTCCCCAAACACCAGGTTCAAATGAGGTAAAAATTATGATTTTTTTATAGTAATAACTGAAAGAAAGCAATAAGTCAAGACACTTTCAAATACATTGATGTGTATGTCGGGTAAATATGTTACAGCAAAATAGACAGAACTATGCTAAGGACCTTAGATGCTTGCCAACAGAATTCTTAGTTCTGTAATTTGTGGAACCTAGGGTTTTGTTAAATTCACATATTTCAAGAGTTTTTGTTGTTGCTGTTGTTGTTATTGTTGTTTTATAGGTTAGTAGCAAGATATTAAGTCCCACAGAGAATGTCAAGTAATGGTTATTTAGATTGCTATAGATTGTCAAAACTAAACTATAATTAGAATCGAATCGCCAACATTCCAAGGTCCCCACTATCTTTGAAGTTCTAATAAGTTAATCAGCCTTACAAAAAGTTTCAGTCTGAAAATGCAAATCCTTTCTGGGAGCATTCATTTACAATAGATTTACAAAGTAGACTGTCTTCATAGTTATCTAATATTCTAGCTTATAGACATAATTTCATCAATATTTAAAAATATATTCTATCATTTTAAAATATTACTATAACTGGAAGAGAAATTTGTGATTGTGTTTGAAAACAAGATAATGTTAAATAAATTTAAAAAAAAAACAGATTAAAAGATTAAAAAGAGAGATGCCCTAAAATGAATTTTCCTTCACTAGAAACCATTGGTTTGTTTGTTTGTTTGTTTGTTTGTTTGTTTGTTTTCAGAACTGGGGACCAACCCCATGACCTAACCCTTGCTTGGCAGTTCACTTGTTCAAAGGTGTTTTGAAGAAGAGGTTTGTTTCCATGCCAGCATACAACATAGTTCATAAATGACTTGTTCAGTGTGGGATCATGACTTGGGCTATGTGCTATAAACATCACAGAGATGCTGTATGGGGGGCTGGAGTTGATTAATATGTGGGCTACAATGAAAACTCTCTGGAATCACTACCAGCACAGTGATGGCCTTGCTTTACATATCTTAAGTTCATGCCCTACTCCAGTAAGTATGGAGGTTGAACTTTATTTGCATTATTTTATGCTAAGGCTTTAAAGGGCCTGAGTCTTTTAACAGAAAAGATTAAGGGATAATCACAGTCTTTCAGGTTAAGAGGTTGAAAATGGAGAACCACCTGTATTCCATAACTGTTTTCACCAGCTGTGAAATGTGACAAATTTCCAGTTTCCATGAGTTGCAAACCCTTTAAAAAGTCCTTGCACTCAAGGTCCACTCACTATATCTGTCCCTATCTCTGTATCTCTGTCTCTCTCTGTCACTCTCTGTCTCTCTCTCTGTGTCTTTCTCTCTCTTTCTCTCTTTTCTCTCCCTAGCCCTCTCTGCTTCTCTCTCTGTCAGTTTCCTGTTCCTGCTCAAATAAATCCCATTCTCTAATAAATCACATGCTTGAAATCTGTTGTGTGGTGTGGTTTCTGCAACATTTTTTGGCCACAATCTGCCTAGAAAACTTGAATATCCTAGTACCAGAAGCCAAGTCACCTCAGGCTTTTAGCCCTTGGCTTCGATCCAGTGAAATAATGACTCACTGAATAGCTTAAGACTTCCAGATTGTTCCTTCTCGGGTCAAGGGAAAGCCTTAAACTTCAGGCTTTTGGCTTTCCCTCTGTCCTCACCCATGGAAACAGCATTATTCATAACTTTCAGGTTTTCAACTTGGCACTTGACATGAAGGGCTCCAAATTTATTCCATTTTGCAATCAAATATAGCCTCCATATCTCTTAGATAATCAATCCAAATGTGACCTATTAATAGTAGCCTAGATCCCAGCATTATTTGTTACATATACAAATACTTAGAGCAATTGAGGGGAATGAAAAAACATTCCACATTCCCTATTTCTCCAAATCTTGTTTGATTCTGTCTAGTTCCTCCGCCCCCATGTTCTCCCCCAATACATATCCACACTCTGTAAATGTCACTGTGTAAATGAATTACAGATGGTGAATCTTCAAGAGCCTGGACTATCAGGAGGAGGAAAAAGCAAAGGATTAGGTTAGCTTCAGTGTTCATACACCCAGCATGAACCTGTTCATCCATGCAATATCCACTCTGAACCAAATTGCGAACGTGACTCTCCTAAGGTATGGACAAATCATTTCTTCCTGCTGACTTCTGTCAACAAAAAAGTTTGATGTCAAATTTTAGAATCTGATTCTTCAGCTACTTCATCCCTCTGGCCTGCTGTGCCCTACACTTAGGCACCCATGTGTTTCTCTGACTTTTAACCCACTGCATCCATATGGGCATCTCCCTTCTCTCCTGCTCGCTCCTTTCTCTTGACTTCCTCAGGAGTTGCAGTCTTGCTTGTGGCAGCTTGGAACTCTTTCTTTGCTTGTTCCCACTTGGAGCTCTATAATTGTCTCTCTGGCCCTTGGAGCTTGCTCTCCTGTTCACCTCCAGCTTTCATTTCTGTAGCTTTGGTCTTCAACTCCCTCTTGGAGCTTATATGAACATCCCCTGCCCCAGGTTAGTGTCCCATTTTGAGAACAACTCTCTCTTCCTTCATAAACTCATATTTTATTACAATAGCTTGGCCTCAGTACAGATCAATGGCCAAAAATTTGGCTAACTTCATTTCCAAATTCTTACATATTATAACAACTGGTGTTTCACAGACAAATGGTTCTCCAAATTTCTTATACCTAAATTTGTTCCACTTTACACCTTTCTACTTTCCACTCTTAAAACTTTTATCTTTATGATTTTTCTATCCTCTGATCTCAAAATTTTCTTTTAAGATTATGCTATAAAATCTATCTTAGAATTTGTACTTCCATTGTTTATGGTTTAAAATCTATAAAATCTTTAACAAAGTTTGGCTTTAAAACAAAAGGCTTATCATTAAAATCTGTATGTGTGTGTGTGTGTGTGTGTGTGTGTGTGTGTGTGTGTGTGTGTGTAATAAGGATTCAACTCTTTGTGTATGTGTAACTTGAATTCAACTCTCATTCATTTAAAATATATTTATAGATAAATAGGTAGGTATATAGGTAAGTAGATAGATAGATAGATAGATAGATAGATAGATAGATAGATAGATAGATAGACAGACCTACAAGGAAAACATCTTTTTAAATGGCAAACACGTGCTATTCTCCAACTTGGCCAATAACCTCATTGAGATGTAAGCAGCCACAGGTTTGGCAGTCATCTTTACTAAGGTTAGAGTACAGGCCATGTGACTTAATGATGATATTCAGATATCAAAGTGGCATAGAACAACAGCTGTAAAACTTCTCAGTCCTACTGAGCTCTCTGTTGATCTTTTTATCTTTCATTAGATTAAGAAGCAATAACGAGTCTCCAAAATATTTTAGATTGGTAAGGATTTTTGTATGATACACATTTTAATTTGCTTATATTTGCTACAACTTACTATATATGTGAATCAACTCTGTTTTTATGGTATTCTACATATGATGATAAAAATTTAAGGTTATACAGGTCTACTCAAATTAACAAAAGCCAACTTAGAGATACACATAAATACTTATGTCTGTTTTAACTGTTTAACAGCAGACCTTCCTTCACATGTGACCCTCTACCTCCATACCCAATATCTGTGCCTTCTGCCTTTGTATACCAGAAAAAGATGGATAATCGCTTGGAGTTCTCATTCATCAACTGAGAACTTCCTTTGCACATTAGGCATACTTGCCAAAAATAATTAGATCTTACCACCCAGGGAAGGATACCCTCCATAAGCCCTTTAGCCGAACTCCTCATTCACACACACACACACACACACACACACACACACACACACACACACACACACACACAAATGAAAAAAACAAAACAAAACAAAACAAAAAAACCAAAAAACAAATCCCAACAACAACAACACAATTATCATTTTGTGTCAATTACCACTATCTTCTCATCCCACAACGTGCCCTATCTGATCATGTAGAAAGGCTTAGAACCTCTACATCCTTCCATGGTTCTCTCTCTCCACCTTAGAGAAACTACTACCCTATCCCTTGAACATATGGGAAGTAACATTGCTTCTGGCCATCTATACCAGGTACACAGAAGCTCATTTTTTCATGAGGAGGCCCTAAAAGTAGGATATAGTGTCAAATACTGAGGTAGTTGAGGTGCAGGCCTGTTGTAGATTTCCCTGGTGCTGTTTGTGTTTTGATGCTAATTCTGCTTCCTCAAGAGGGGCTGCCCCAAGGAGGAGTGGGCCACATACTCAGGTGATTCTATTTGAACTTTCTCCCCACTTTAACTGGTCAAAGATAAGGTGGGATTTCTGGGTCCCAGGAGGAAGAGGAGCAGAGAGAGAGGGAGAGGGATTAGGACCAGGTTGTAGAGTGGAAAGGAAGTAGCGGACACATAATTCTTGGGGATCACATGCAGCTGTGGAAGCTAAGGAGGATGGGGCAGAAAATTCTTCACCCAGAAGTTGTGCTATCTGGCTGGTTTTACACTATTAAGGCTGTCTGGTGTTTTCAATCTGCAGCAGCTCTGATGGGCAGGAGAAAGGGCACAGCTTGGGGTGATCATTAGAGGTGTGGTAAAGCCAGACATGGGAACTGGGTGAGACAGCCATTGCCAACACAGGGCAAGAAGCAAGCATGCATTTAAAAATTACACACACACACACACACACACACACACACACAAATCAGCCCCAGCCCCCTGTCCATGCCACCAATCAACAGGCTGAAATAGCAGCCCTTACCAGCCATTCAATTGACCCAAGTATAGTCCCTAAATGTCTACACAGATTCCACATATTCCTTTTACACCCTCCTGCCCCATACTTCCATCTGAAAAGAGCATGAACAACTTACAACAGAATGAGGATCAATAACTAACTCAGAACAAATCATGTCCATGTTAAAAGCCTCCCATCTCTCCATGACTATAAAAATTGTCTACTGATGGTGCCAGAAGATAGACAATTTCATCATAAAGGAAATAAGCTAGAGCTGCAGCCCTTAAAAGCAGGGACCCATCTCACCCATTGAAGGATATGCTTACATTACAACCCACATCCCCACTATCCCCACCTCCAACACTCAACTAATTTTGTTCTACCTACACCAGCTCTTGTCATACTTCATTAAGGCCCACCTGCATCCCAATCCTGAGAATTTGGATTTCTGTAGGGATATTAGTGCCAATTGTAAAACCTGTCAAGTATCAGACTCTAGCTCCAGTTATCAAAGCTTCCCTTTCCCTTCCCACCAGGCTAGAGGCTCTCTTTCCCACACCAACTGGCAACTTGACATTACCTACATACCCGTAGTAAAATGTCTCAGGTACGTCCTGTTCTTGGTGGACGCCTTCTCCAGATTGGTGGAGGCATTGCCCCACCACCTACAAAATTATTCAGAGAGTCTCCAACCTCCTGTGGAAGATCATTTTCCATGCTGGAATACCCACCGCACCCCGGTTGGACAATGGTTCTGAATTTACCTCCCAGATTTCACAAACCCTATTCAAAGTTTCCAATATCCCTTGGCATATCCATATCCCATATCATTCCCAGCACTTAGGAAAAATAGAACAAACTAATAACTCCTTTAAAAAAAACACCCTTGTCAAACTCTCACAAGAACCAAGTAAAATATGGGTTCCCTCCATATCTATCTGCTTACTCTTTACAATAGCATTCTGTATGGTCATAGAGGATGCAGATGAAAGGTCATTAAGTGAAGAGCCCCATTGGGTAAAGCTCCTACTTCTGGTCCTTTTTCGAATACAGGCTCTCCCTGTGCGTCCTCTTTCCATCTTTTTGAGTTCAGTATGGATGACTGTTTTGACACCTGGCCATTCACCCAAACCCTTGCCTCTTCTTGATCACCTACTGACTACTGTCATCTGTCATCTCTGCTCCCTCCTATGGAAATGTACTGATCGCTCTCTGCCCCTGCAATATACCAATCGGAGTCTTCAGTGAACATTGGAGATTCAAGAATAAGATCTCTACCATTCAGACCAATGTCCCTCACCCCATTTCCCTAAATAGAAGGGCCCTTCAAGGTTGCAACCTTGATAGCTGATAGCTGCTAAGCTTGAGAGTCTCCTGTATTGGATTCAGCTATTCCACCTCAAGCTCTTTACTCTTCCATCTCAAGATAACTTGTCTTCTTACATATCAAGCCCAACAGGACCTTAGTCCCTTAAATTTCAGAGGACATCCAGACCAACCACTTAGTCTCCTGTTCCAGAAAAAATGAGGCTTTCCCCTGGCAGTTTTGCCTTACTCTACTGGATTGGATTAGACATAGAATTTTTGTCATTTCCCCCCTGTCTGCTTCTGTCCAGGGTACCTCTTACATATGGAGGTTCAACAGACCCTGACTTATAACAATCACTCTACATAGGGTTGTGAAATGACTCCTTAGCAGGTTCTCAGGAGCTAAAGCTAATTCTTATTGGTTTCTCTTCACGTAATGACCTTTTCATCTGAATCCTCTATGACCATACCGAATGCTATTGTGAAGAGTAAGCAGATAGATATGTAGGGGACCCATATTTTACTTGGAAATATCATGCTTGATACTCACATCCTCACTCCTATTCTATCCTCTATTGTTGAAATGGGTCCCTGCACCTATATACTGTGCTATGTGGGTAAAGTCAAGTTACCAAATTGTAAATGGGTGTTACAAGAACATGCTACCTTTTCTTCTTTCTACCTCTGCATCTGATGATAACAATTAAGATGCAGAGAAAATATATCCCAGTTACTTAAGTCTTAATTATAGGGAAGATACAATAGGTGATTCAACATTCTTCAAAAGCAAAAATCTCTTTAACGTCTATCCCCACTCATAAATGATAAAAACCTGTCATTTTTTGTGTGTGTGCTTCAGACTGGGACTTTAGCCTACCAGCTTCTTAATGTCACTCAACCTGGGAGCTTTGTGGGTTGCTCGCTATGTATTCCTGCTGGGACTAACTCACAACTGTTGCTTACAGCCTCTCCAATAAACTTGCCTAATAATCTTATCTCACCATTCACCAGTAGCCCTGAGTCTGCTATTGTCCCAACTTCCTATCCTTTCATGGCACCTTCTTTGGCATGGTATACTGCTTTAAGTCACCCAGGACACTTTTTGTAGGGACAATACATTTCTTAGATTGCAACAAACTCTAACTATTGACACCCCACCTCAGCAGTAGTGTTCTACCATCCACAATGAATTCTGTGCTGTACTAAAATCTACCATCATCTACTGGCTAGTTAGCCAAGTGTCTGTGTGCTAGTATTTCTCTTCCCCATGTTAGCAGTGATACATGAGAACAGCCCCTACTGATTCTGATTTCGGGGACTCAATTGCTGCCTAACATAATAACAAGTATCGTTAAAATCGGCCCCTTCAGATAGAAGGACTGATCATTTTCTTGACTTTGTATCATCAATTTTCTTCCCAGTTCATCCAGGACCCCCAGTAGGTTGCCCAAACCATATCGTTCAAAGACAAATTGACAACTTAGAAGCAGTGGTTCTCCAAAACTAATGGGGAATACATCTTCTTACAGATGAGAAAAGTGGCCTTTGCCTCTTTTTCTAAAAAACAAACAAACAAAAAATGATGCTCTGTATTAATCCATCAAATCTAGTAAAAAACAAAATCTAACAACTTCAAAAATACCTACCAAAAATGTAAGGAATAACTTGATGCCTCCAGCTCCTGGGCATTTGAAAAATCTCATATGGAAGTGGATACTGCCCATCCAATTTTTTCCTTCACATTTTTCTGCTTTTACTAATTGCACATTTTTTTCCAATTTCTTATTTACTTGTTTCCAATCACAAATTATAGAAATATGATCAATTAATCAATTTTTTAATTATAGAACTACTAAATACTAGTTACAGATAACTACCAAATATGTCCTCAAGTCAAAGATCAACATTTACCTCACAGATGTCAACATCCCAGACAGTAGGAATGGAGTGTCTCCATTCCTGCCTCATTAGTCATACGACCCTATTTCCCCAATTTTTATAGTAAATAAAAGGGAGGATTGTTAAAAAAAAAAAAAAAAAAAAACAAGAGCCACCCATATTTCAGAACCATGTGCCACACTTTCAAACCTACCTTCAATAACTCAATGCTAGCAGACATGTCATTAACAGCTGCCAAAGAAAAAGCATTTCTACTGTCACCAGTAGTTATGCTTACTCCTTATGCACATGTGCTATACCTCCTTTTATAGCCATAACTTTGTATAGCCATGTTATCTTTTTCCTCCATTCTCCCTCAAGGGTGGCCTTTGTGTACCCCTTCCCAATAAATCTCTGAGGTCTGTTCCATGATGTGACTTTGTGGTAGTTTTTTTGCCCTGTTATATACCAAGGTACACTTCTATCACCCAACCCTAACATAAGACTTTTCAGAATAGACCAAATTCATAGTACACACATGCACACACACACAAATCTCTATCTCATATATGTTAATTCTATTTCCCTATTGTTTTGATGACAAATGAACTCTGTTTCGCAGATTAGAATTATTAGAATTTCTACGATTTAGAAATGTGTTTAGAAAAGTGATTGATTCACTGGCATTGTAGACCAAATCTGTCTCTATGGCTGGCAAATTGATTTGCTGAAAAGTGTCATGTCTTTGCTAGAAGAAAGACCCTATAGCATCCTCTCTATCTCTCTTAAAACTCAAATCATACACCTTCTACAGTTTTGTTCACTAGAGGGAATGAACAGCCCCTGCTGAAAAACTTGGAATGCACTGGTCTAAGTGAGGTGGAGGTGGGTGAAGGATTATGAGATTGGGAAGACAAGTTTAATCTCTCTCCTTCTACTCAGTAGGTACAAGAGAACATTTTGATTCTACCCAGTTATCTGCCTCTTTGGCAATGTAAAATTAAATAACTTATGTGGAATATCTCACCAGATCTTTGGAACTGAGAAAAGTTAGGTGACACCTTTGTTTGGACTCTTTCACTTAATGTATGTTTTTTCTTTATCCCTCTCTTCCTTCTGTAGATCTTCACATTTGTCCTCCCCTCCCTTATTAAGCTAACCACCCCCCAAGATTTCATCTTTTTTTTTTTTTTTTTTTTTTTTTTTTTTTTTTTTTTTTTTTTTTTTTCTCCCTCTTTTTTTTTTTTTTTTTTTTTTTTTTTTTTTTTTTTTTTTTTTTTACATTCCACAAAAAGTTTCATCATGTGAAATTTTTATTCTTTCTCCGAACTGCTAGGGCCAATCCCAGCAAGGACTTCTTGATGCAGCAGAGGAGGTAAAAGCTTTGGCAGAGGTAATACTTTTGTCTTAGGAGATATAGGGTTAAGACTATTGTCTTACGAAATATTTATGGTTGCTGTATAATAATTAAATGTTCACTTATCTAAGTCTAAGTTACTTTGCTACTATAGCCTTTGGTGTTCTTCTGAGGCCAGAAACTGCAGTCTCTGGCATTTAGCATGTCATCCTAAAACAGCAGGAGATTAAGTAAAGGATTAATTGCTAGAGCACTTTCCCTTTTGTCCAGATGCTTCTTTCTTTTCAGACTAGGGGGAAGTTTGGAGCAGTAAACTTCTATTGAACCAGGAAAAGAGAATAAAGTTCACAGAAGGAAAAACTTTCAATTAAGCAAATATGCATAAACTCACATACATTCACATACAGATTCATGCATGTACATTTATATGTACATTCAAACTAGTTGAGTCCAGCTTGCACACATTCTCATAATTACATACTTACACATACATATTTATATGTACATATGCATTTGGAGCAAAACAACAAACACCAGTGCAGAAAAAATTCACTCATGAAAAATGAGCTCAAATTTATATTGCACAGAGAAAGAAAAAACTTCTACCCTTTAATGATAAATGAATTAAGCCCAAATTGTAAGGAGACAGGTTTGTTCCTTTTAATAAGACTAAACCTTCCTTGTTATTAAGAAAAGACCTGTCCAATAGGAAGGAGAAGCCTGTGTTTGTGTTCGGCTCTCTCTGCAGCTTTTTTCCCCCTCTTTACCTCTGCATTCTGGGTATTGCTCACTTAGTTTTTTGTTACCTATAGTTTCTAAGTTATTCTACTCTGCTTTCTCCTTGTAATCTTACTCTTTCCTCCTGCTCTGATGTAATAATAATACTCTTACTCTCAAGGCCTTAAGTTCTTCAGTTCAGCTCTGTCTAAAAAGTTATCTTTTGTTCTGACAAAAAAAGTCATTCTCAGTTCTGTTCTAAAAAGTTTGGTTCAGATCTGTCTGAAAAGTGTTCTTTCTAAAAAGTTCTGCTCAGTTTAGTTCTGATTCCTCTCTTTATCTTTTCAGAGTACATGATTGCATGGTAATAAGTCCATCACAAATTTACACAAAAATTCAAATCATAAATTGAAATAGATGTTTACAACAGAGAATACTTACATGCATATCCATTAGGAGTAATTATCTAGCTAAACATTCATCGCCTGTCACAGCTCCATAGGTTCATCGAGAGTTAAAAACCATAAATAAGTTATTAGTGAAATTTTTTATAGATAAACACAGCCAATATTTTATTTTCTGTCCTAGCACCTGTCATAATCATTAGTTCCCTTTTTATGACCTTTAGTTAGTGGTTTTGCAACCTCTTGAAATGTACTCTGCATAGTACAAAATCTGCTTACTACCAGAAGCAATTAACTGGGAGACTCGCAGATATCTCATTGCAGTTTTGACTATCAGAAAAGGCCACAATAGCAATCCTACTATAAAAGAGATTAATAAATTCTGATATAATTTTAGGAATTATTATAGGATCATCCTTAAATATTAAAAAGTTATCTATTTGTCTATATAGCATCATTACAAGAAAGTACATCTTCTTAGCTCTTCAGAGATCTGCTCAAAATGGTGGGCTAATATCTATTGATTGTTATATATGTTTAATAATAACAGGAAAAGCATATTAATAGCCGGCATCTTTCCTAAAATTATCTTCTCCTGGACCTTGTCTATTGTTGTTCATACATAGATTTTAATACAAGGGGTCACCTCAAGAAGATCACTTGCTGTTTATTAGCTTGCCCTATTGCCCTATGATGTCTCCTGATAGAAACCTTTCTTGTTTTGTCTTCAGTATATCCAGACCAAAGTTTCTCCTCCCACCACTCATCCTAGTTCCCATACTTTCTACCTCTCCTCACTCCTACATCTACTCCTCCACCATTTTCTTTAAAAAAAACAAACAAAAAAACAAAAAACAAAACAAACAAACAAAAAAACAAGCATCTCAAAAGATCTCAACAGAACAAAGAATAGCAAGATGCAAGATTCTTAGGCACACATTATCATATCAAGGCTGGAGGAGGCAAAACAATAGGAGAAAAAGTGTCCCATGAGCAAGCAAAAGTGTTAGGGACACCACCCCCCCCCGACTTCCACTGTTAGGAGCCCCACAAAAGCATCAAGCTACCAATCACAGAATATGTGCCAAGGATCTGGTAGAGACCTATGCAATCTCAATTATTTTCCCTTCAGTCTTTGTGAGCACCTATGATCCCTACTCAGTTAACTCTGTGGGCTGAGTTCTCAACTTCTCTAGCTCCTACAATTCTTTGTACTGTTCTGTGGAGTTCTTTCAGTTCCAAATTGAAGGATCCAATGGAGACATTCTTTTTTTTTTTTTTTTTTTTTTCCTAGTGTAGGCCTTTTATCTTTAACCTACTTTTCTTCTTTTTTTTTAATTAGAGAAATTCTTCATTTACATTTCGAGTGTTATCCCAAAAGCCCCCTCTCCCCCCC
>LR753306.1:2029782-2091148 GCA_902729485.2 Mus minutoides | reverse complement strand
TTGTGTGTGTTTCAAAGAATGTAATATGAGCTCCACCTTTTAGCCATGAGTAGATACCTGATATTTCTTGCTCTGTCTTTTAGAGTTAAGTGACAATGTCTGATTTTGATATCAAGGTATATATTGGGTAAGAAACTCATAGTGAATCCATGATCTTTTATGCAATTCCCCACTCAATAATGGATCACTCCAAGTATGGCTCTGAGTATCACCTTTATAAATACACAAAAGCGAACATAGTATTAGTGTTTCTGTGGTAAGTGGAAATGACTAGAGTTGTAGAAGTCAGTGAGAGATGACCTGGTATGCCAGCCATACCCTGGAACAGGTAGGGACTATTGACAGATCTGCTTTGATAAGTTAAGTAGGCACATCAGCCATTTTCTCCAGGATTTGGAATATAAAACTTATCAGTTTGGTATATATCATGTCAGAGATTTATGTTATTTTTTTTTAACACTGTCTTTTTGAATGTAGGTAATCTGAATGTAAGTTTCTAGAAGGAAGCTAATTCTTTACACAGAATCTTCTGTAAGCCTGATTTACTGAGTGGAAATTCAGTGTTGGTTGAGAGTTTGGGATGTTGCAAGGTTAGAACTCAAATTGATTTTCAGCTGCCTTTAACCCCATTAATAGCTATTTATTGACTCCTCTGGAATAACAGTTTTGTGTTAATTAGGTAAATCTTTTGGAATATACAAAAGAATACTAATTTTCTATAGGAATGTACAAACTTAGCATGCCACTGGCTTCAACATTTTCAAAAGTTGAAAGCATCATCATAAGATTGGAAAGCATCTGAGTCCTATAATAGATTTTCGTACTTTGATCTAACACACTTTTCTGATGAATCCACCAATATATTCAGAAAGTGTCTTGATTTATGACATTTTGCTCTGTTGCTATTATAGTTTCAAGGAACTGTTTCCACATAGGAATGTGAAATAATGGTATCCTAAATCTCTGTTTCTAGACCATGGTAATTCATATTTTTCCTCTAAAATACACTATCTCTTATTCTTGTTGAGTCAAGAGTTATATTTTTCTCCTGACAGTATTTATATATTTATACACCATGTATACATATTCATATACTACATATCTAAAATCTAGTATTATGTGCTATATTATTAGTGTATGTACACATATAGTTTTTGACTTTACGTCTATGAGAAAATAGTACAGGATCATGTAACTTCCTAATAATGACACTTTCAATTACTTACAATGCCAAATACAATGGAAATGCCATGGAAACAGCTGTTCTACTGTATAATTAAATTCATAATAACAAGCAAAACATAACAAATTTACTGGAAAACTTCATGTGTTTACGATCCACAGTTAAAGAAGAGTAAACTAGATTTTTGTTAGTGGATATTGTATTTGAGAAATTTATTGAACATTTTACTTTTACCAGCATATTGTCTGTTTTGTGCATTGTCATTTAATATTAAACATTATATAGTTTGCAATTAACATTTTTAATATTTTAATCTAAAAAGTAATTTAAGATCTAATGTTCTCTAAACTGATAGTAAATGTGCTTTATTCTACATCAAATGTTCGAGATAAAAATAAACATTTATCTTCTGATATTAGTAGTATTTATTAAATATACTAGTCTTTTAAAATGAATATGTATTAGTATACCCTGCTATGCATATATATTTACAAAAGATCTTTTCCATATCAGCAAAGTGGTAGGTTGGGTAGTTTGGGTAAATTTACTTCCTGTGAAAATATTTTTAAAAGCATTGCATCCTTACTTGATTTTTTTTGGTTCCCCAGAAAACATTTAATAAGGTACATAAACTAAGCAAATGCCTAATCAAGAAAAAGCCACTTTAAAATGCTATGAAATGTCATGACATTTTAAATTTACCTTGACCCATCATTCATGTCATAATACAGTATAGTTTAGGCAACGCAGCAGGAAAAGATCACTCAGTCTGTTCAGTGAATGGAAGGTAGAAGTCTCAACTTGTTGACCTCTAAACTACTTAATATTAAATAGTTATAAGTGGCTGTGGCTACTTGATTGGGTAATGTAGCACTGTGAAAATGTGTTCTCACAGTCTATATTGTCTATTATCATTATAATGCTTGATGAATTGAATCCTAATTTACTATATAATTTATACTAATAATATTAAACAATCAACAAAGAGTAATAAAAAAGAGTAATATAAGACTACATATGCATGCACTCTTCTTCAAAAAATACATTTCTACCATTATTTTGTGTAATAGTTCACAAAAATCCAAAACATGATAACCATCCCTAATTTTTATCTACTGCTATATAATGAAAGCAAAGACAATTAGTAAGCTTCATTATGATTTTATCGTTCAAGAATGACTTCAGTTGAGTAATCCATTTCTGATCTATAAGGTGTCAGGTCTTATCACAAAGTTTAAGGAATCTAATTCTAAAAGGACATTTTATTTTTAGTCCTTAATTTTTCTTAACATGGCTCTTTATGTACCTCATCATCTGTAGTCCCATTTGATTAGACTGGGTTTCTAAGAATGGGGCAGTCTCAATGAAATAACATATATTATGTGACAATTGGTTTCTAGTGTTATATAATATTCTGTCAGGTCTTAAAGGGTAGACTATTGTACTGAACAATATTTCATCAATATGTTACTAGTAAAAATGTATTCTGAGGAGATAAAAAATTATTCCACTACGTATTACATAACAAGGAACGCTTAATACAAATTCACGTGCACACACATAAAAGAGTAACTTTACAGTACAACATTTATCTTTTTTACTATTAATTATTATTATTATGGTTGTTTAATATAAGGTTTCTTTGTGGATCTCTGGCTGTCCCAGGACTCAAACTATAGACCAGGCTGGGCTCAAACTTAGAAATTCACCTACCTCTATTCCTCAATGCTGACATCAAAAGCATGTGTCCCCTACTGCAAAATAATAATAAAATTAATAATAATAATAATAATAATAATAATAATAATAATAATAATAATAATAATAATAAGGGATTATGGCAGATGCCACCAAACTTTCTTATATGTGTGGTCACAAAAGTTTTAAAGTATTTTTTCACATTTCTAGATTATGAAATTATAATAAATGCTTGTCAAATTTATCAAGTACACCTAGTGTAACTTAAAAAGAAAACTAATATAAAACCAAAAACATTCTAAATGTCCAAAAGTGGTAGATGAGCTAAATAAGCCTTGAAATAAACATAAGTATAGATGTCTGCAATAACATTTTATATATAATTGTTTTTTACAGTAAAAGTAATATTTCAAGGTATATTTGCAGTAGGTGAAAACAGTATCACAATAATTTTAGAGTATAGCCAGAAAGTTTTTGTAAAACTCTGAATAGGACCTATGGTCAAAGGAAATATTAAACATTTTTAAATGTTCATTAAAAATGGCTTTCTTTTCTATGGACCGTTATTGCTGGGCATGCAGCCTACTCATAAGTGAGCTTTGTTATCCCAGGAAGACTTCCATATGGGAAATTTTCAGGGCTTTTCTAATTTTGATTTTCTTTTTAAAAATGTGTTTTTATTTAATTTTAATATTTATCCTTCAGATTCCTTGTCAAAGTTTCAAAGACTAGCTTTGACACCACAGGGTATACCAAGGTAGGCATTGATTGGTAATATATATATATATATATATATATATATATATATATATATATATACACACACATACACATATACTTATATACATATATACAAATATACAAATATCCACCTCACACCAGTCAGAATGGCTAAGATAAAAAACTTAGGTGACAGCAGATGCTGGCGAGGATGTGGAGAAAGAGGAACACTCCTCCATTGCTGGTGGGATTGCAAGCTTGTACAACCACTCTGGAAGTCAGTCTGGCGTTATCTCAGAAAATTGAACATAGTACTACAAGAGGATCCAGCAATACCTCTCCTGGGCATATACCCAGAAGATGTTCCAATTGGTAAAAAGGACACATGATCCACTATGTTCATAGCAGCCTTATTTATAATAGCCAGAAGCTGGAAAGAACCCAGATGTCCCTCAACAGACGAATGGATACAGAAAATATGGTACAATTACACAATGGAGTACTATTCTGCTATTAAAAAAAAATGAATTCATGAAATTCTTGGGCAAATGGATGAATTTGGAGGACATAATCCTTAGTGAGGTAACCCAATCACAAAAGAAGTCATTGGATATGTGCTCACTGATAAATGGACATTAGCCCAGATACTTAGAATACCCAAGATACAATCTGCAAAACACACAAAAATCAAGAAGGAAGACTAACATGTGGATACTTCATTCCTCCTTCGAATAGGAAACAAAATACTCATGAAAGGAGATACAGAGACAAAGTTTAAAGATAAGATGAAATGATGGATCATACAGAGACTAACCCACCGGGGATCCATCCCATAATCAGTCACTAAACTCAGACACTCTTGCATAGGACAGCAAGTGTTTACTGAAGGGACCCTGATATAGCTGACTCCCACAGAAGTGGATGCTCACAGTCATCTATAAGAGGGAGCACGGGGCCCACATTGGAGAAGCTAGAGATAGAACACCAGGAGCTGAAGGGGTCTGAAACCCTAGAAGAGAAACAACAATATGAACTAATCAGAACCCCCAGAACTCAAGTCTCTATTATCATGTGTAACAGAAGATGGCCTGGTCGGCCATCATTTGGAGGAGAGGCCCCTTGGTACTGCAATCTTTATATGCCCCAATACAGGAGAACGCCAGGGCCAAGAAGTGTGAGTTGGTGGGCATGGGAGCAGGGAGGGGGAGGGGGGAGGGGACTTTTGTAATAGCATTTGAATTGTAAGTTAAGAAAATATCTAATAAAGAAAAAAAAACAAATATATATATATATATATATATATATATATATATATATATATATATATACAAATATACATGTTGTCTTAGAGTTTTTATTGTTAGGTACAGACACCATGACTAAGAACTCTTATAAAGACAATATTTAATTGGGGCTGGCTTACAGGTTCAGAGGTTCAGTTCATAATCATCAAAGCAGGAGCATGGCAGCATCGAGGCTCAAATGGTGTATGAGGAGCTCAGAGTACTACATCTTGATCTGAAGGCTGCTAGTAGAATACTCACTTCCAGACAGCTAGGATGAGAGTCTTAATGTCCACACCCATAGTGACACATCTCCAAAAGGCCATACGTACTCTAACAAGGCAACACCATCTAATAGTGCTATTCACTGGGCAGACCATTTACAAACCATCACATATGTATACACATATACATGTACATGCACCCCACACATGCATATTCACACATACATGCATATACATATACACATACCTGGTGTATGGAGCAGATGCCAGCGCACTTTATTTCTTTCTTCCTTCGCTTATATATCTCAGCAAAATCTTTCAAGGAAATAAAATTACAATGTGATTACATTCTATTTTTCTTCTAGTGAATGACTATGAAAAAACAGTATGTTCTCTCAATGCTATTACATGAAAACAACATTACATAATACAAGGAAAGAAAACAAATTATTCCCAAGAAACCATGTACATTCATAACTAAGCAATTTGTTATAGATTAACAAAGTGAGAACAAGCAAGGCAGTTTTCTCATCCAGTTTCTCCTACTTGCAGACAGTGAATTGGAGTTACAAAGAAAGGATAAATTATTTTATTATTTATCTTTAAAAGTAGTCTTATAAGAATCTGAAAAGAATCATAAATCTAAACTTTTAAAGAAAAACAAGCAGTCATATCAAATATGAACTAACCAGTACCACCAGAGCTCATGTCTCTAGCTGCATAAGTAGCAGAAGATGGCCTAGTCGGCCATCATTGGGAGGAGAGGCCCCTTGGTCATGCAAACTTTATATGCCCCAGTAAAGGGGAATACCAGGGCCAAGAAGTGGGAATGGGTAGGTAGGGGAGCAGGGCGGCGAGAGTGTATAGGGAACTTTTGGGATAGCATTTGAAATGTAAATAAAGAAAATATCTAATAAAAAAGAAATTAAAAAATCTTCAGAATGTGAATATACTCATCAGCAATTCTTATTAAATTTATTAAATTAAATTTTATTAAATTATTCCTGCATATCAGGAAGCTGAGAGCAAAATTGTGTACAAGAAATCAATCATCATATTTCCTCAGTGAGAGTCACATCAGCCAGTGCTGCCATTTTTATTCTCTGACCTTTACAAAACCCTACCTTAATTGTTAAGGCTATGCCTTTCTGAACTTCAAATTGTTCCTTAAGATTTTTATCATTAGAGTAAGTATCAAAACCGTCTCAACCTAGCTTTACTAACAAATTTATTTTTCCAAATGCTTTTTGAGGGTCATGGTCACCACTGACAATCTGTCTCTAAGTTCTTTACAAGGGTACTGATTAATCTGCTCCAGCAGCAATGCCTGAAAGAGAGCAGGTATTATTACTGTGAATGACAGATATACTGCTCAGGGACAGAAAGGAAGCCCCCTTAGAGTTTTCATACAATTCTTAGATTAAGAGGGATGTGAAAGCAGAACAAAACTCAATGTTAAGTATTTACAGCATAATTGTTTGTGTTTTTAATCATATAAAGTCATCATGCTTCTCTTATCTGTTCAGAATTCACTCCCCTGTGAAGGTTTGCATGTCTTACTCTTGCGTTATCATTTAGATTTTTAAAAATTAACTGGTTCATATATTTAATCAGAATATACATAAAGACTAAAAGATGAAATATAGAGGATCTTTCTTTGTCTTCTACAGCTGACAGTTTGATTTTGATTTTTTTTTTGAAATAATAAACAGCAAGTGAATTTTAGTGATTTGATTTCACAAAAGGAAAAGCCACATTACTGGAGTATATAAAATTTTAATTTTGACATTTTGATTTTGATAGATATATGTTAATATACCAAAGTCAAAATATTAAATAGGTAATTGTATTTGTGAAATTGGTAACTGAAAGTCGCAGACAATATGTATACATTTTGATTCATCAGTACATGTGCCTAAAGCCAGAAAGTCAGCCAAAAGGTGTTTTTTTGTTGTTGTTTTATTTCTTTTCTTTTCTTTTCTTTTCTTTTGTTTTCTTTTCTTTTCTTTTCTTTTCTTTTCTTTTTCTTTTTCTTTCTTTTTTTTGCTTTATTTTGTTATTACTTTAATTAATTAATATTTTCAGGATCAAGTTGTTGCTCCCATCCTGGTCCACTCTCCCACAGTTCCTCATTTCATTTCTCCCCCACCCCATGTCTAAAAGGGTGTCCCCCATCCCAAGCCTCCCCAAACCTTGGGGCCTCAAGTGTCTCTAGGGTTAGGCATGTCTTCTTTCATTGAGGCCAGAGCAGGCAGTCCTCTGTTGTATATATATTGAGACTGCAGAAAAACTCCTATACGCTGCCTCGTTTGTGGCACAGTGTCTGAGAGATCTCAGGGGTCCAGGTTAGTTTAGGTTGCTGGTCTTCCTATGGGGTTACTCTCAGTAGGGTTGGGTATCTCTCAACCATTCCACCACTGGGCACAGGCAATTGGGGAGGCAAAACTTAGGAACTTGACTGTGCTGAGCCCATGCCTTTACCAGGCAGGGGTTGGGCCATAAGGAAGTCCCCTGGACAAAGATCCAGGG
This sequence comes from Mus minutoides, assembly GCA_902729485.2. Taxonomy (NCBI): domain Eukaryota; kingdom Metazoa; phylum Chordata; class Mammalia; order Rodentia; family Muridae; genus Mus; species Mus minutoides. Next base: position 2,083,511 of record LR753306.1, on the reverse strand, counting down.
GTGTGGGAAAGTGCAGTCTGCAGTACAGGACTGTCAGAGATGACTAGGGAGTACCCAGGGCCTGTGAAGTGGCCAAGGCCTCCTGGTTCTCAGGCTCTTGTACACCCAGGCAACACTGGGAGCAATGGAAGAACCGAGAATGGAGGGGGGGGGGGGCTTCAGGCTGGATCAAGTCAAGGGCCAGGGGGCTGAAAGGTGAGGCCCTGGCTGGTCCCGCAGGGAGAGTTCTTGGCCTAACCACATCAAGTTTGGTGGCTATCCTGGCTGGGAGACAGAAAGGTCATCTATGGGAGAGTAGAGAGCAGCTATATAGGTGAAGGCCTTCTCTATGGCTCCCCACAATGGATCCCAATAAAAAGAAGCAGTCTGTGGTTTTAAGGTGTTTATTGTTATGGCAGAAACTAGATGTGAAAAATCATACCCCATTTCTCATGGTGGGCCTTAGATTAAATACCTTTTGCATGGAGGAATATCTGGGAAGGAAAGTTATTGGCAACGCGCTCCCGGCCTCTATGTACCTCAGTAGCATGGAGAACTGTCTTGAGCCTAAGTGGTCATAGATCACATCATTTCCTATATGTGGGAGGCTTGGGGGGCTTGGCGTGTGGCCTTTATGTGACTGATAGTCACAAATCTATGACAGGCTGCAGCTGGTGACAAGGACCTGGTGCCTGAGAGCAGACAAGGCTCCTACAGTCCCTTCAGGATCTCTGGGTCTTCTAACCTTAGCTCAACTGAGGATCAGGCTACCTCTCATGGTCCACTACTCCAAAATACTCCTCCTCAGTTTCTTCCAACCTTTACCTAATTCAATCTCAGGGTTCACTGACTTCAGCCCAATGGTTGAGTGTAAATAACTGACTCTGTGTCAGCCAACTGCTTGTTGGGCCTTCAGAGGATAGCCATGCTAGGCTTCTGTCTGTAAGAATACCATAGTATCAGTAATAGTGTCAGACTTTGGAGCCTGCCATTTGAGGTGGATCACAATTTGGGCCCATCACTGGAACTGCCTTTCTTTTAGTCTTGTCTCCATTTTTTGTCCTTGAAGTTCCTTTAGACAGGAACAATTCTCGTTCAGTTTTTGACTGTGGGAATACAACCCGACCCCTTTACTTGATGTCCTTTCACTTTACTGGAGGTGGACTCTATGACTTCCCTCTCTCCCTATTTGGGCATATCATTTAAAGTCCCTCCCTTTGAGTCTGGAGATTCTTTTACCTCCTGGGGCTCTGGTACATTCTAGAGGGTTACTCCACCTCTTACCTCCAGAGGTTGCCTATTTCCATTCTTTCTGCCACCTCTCATGGCCTTACTCCTTGCCCTCCAATACCTGATCATGCTCCCTTTTTCCCTCCCGGTCCCATCTTCTACCTAGATCCTGACCTCCCTCTGCCTCCCAAGACTGTTTTCTTCTCCCTTCCAAGTAGGAATGAAGCATCCTCACTTGGGTACTTCTACTTGTTAACTGTCTTGACTGCTGTTGATTGCATCATATGTATTCTATACTTCTTTGCTACTATCTACTTATTAGTGATTACATGCCACGTATGCTTTTGGGGTTTGAATTACCTCACTCAGGATGGTATTTTCTACTTCCATTCCTTTGCTTCCAAAATGCATGATGTCCTCATTCTTAATAGATGAATAGTATTCTATCGTGTAAATGAACCAAATTTTCTGTACCCATTCTTCATTTGTGGGACATCTGGGTTGTTTACAACTTCTGTCTAATACAAATAAAGCCACTACGAACATAGTGGAACATGTGTTCCTGTGGTACATCAGGAATCTTTCAGATATATCCCCAAGAGTGGTATATATGGGTCTTCAGGAAGATCTATTTCTAATTTTCGGAGGAACCACCAAATTGATTTCTAGAGTGGTTGTACCAGATTGGAATCCCAGCAGCAATATTCCTCTACCCACCCCAAGAAGGTGTTTACCAAGAAGACCAGGGAGTACTTGGAATATTTGACAGTCAGCATGTAGGTAAAGTCAAGTTACCAGTTGATTCCAGGAAGGGAGCCTCTAACTTGTTGGATAGAAAAGGGGGTACTACAATACCTGGAGTTGGAATCTGATAGCTGCCCTATTTTGCAAGAGGCAGTGATAGATTTTAAGAAATATAAGTCCTCAGGAATAAGCTGTAGATGTCAATATAAGACAATGCTTGGCTGTTAGGATGAAAAAGCTGGTGAAGATAGGGCAGTTTGACCAGTGTCAGCAGGTGAGAGATGGGATGTTTGTTGTAGTATAAGAATTATCCTACAGGGGAAGAGACAAGTCTAGGCCCTTAAGGGCCACAGCTCTACATGCCTCATCGGCTTGGTTGGTTCCCTTGGGGACAATAGAGTCATTGTCTGGTGGGATCTGCAGTGGACAATTCCAATAGCTATGGGGATATGGGAGGCCTTTAGAATGGCTATAATTTGGTTTGCATTAGCTACTATTCCTCCTTTGGTCGTAAGTAACCCATGTTTCTTCCAGATAGTACTATGGGACAGGTTGATAAGGACAGCATATTTGGAGTCTGTATAGATGTTTAGGGATTGTCTCCGTGCTGTTGAAAGGCATGAGCAAAAGCTATTAACTCAGACTGTTGATTGGTAGTATTGGTAGGGAGAACCTGTGCCTCAACCTCCTCTGTGTCTGACACTATAGCATAGCTAGCTCTTCTGGCTCCTTCATGTAAAAAGGAGCTCTCATTTGTAAACCAGGTATAGATGGCCTGGGACAATGTGCCCTCCTGTATGTATAAAGAACAATGTAGTAGTTCCTCTGAGGTTTCTGTGCAGAAATGTAATAGGGAGTGATTAGTATTTGGTCAAGGAAGAAGATTGGGGACATTAAGAGGTAGGCATGATTGGAGAGTAAGTGTGGAGTCTTCTATGAGTGAGTGTTTCCTGAAGGGAAAGAACTCTGAAGGGAGGAAGAATTTGTAAACCTTTGTAAGTTAGGAGCTGGGACAGATTATGAGAAGTTGGTGATAGGCAACTCAAAGGTTAGTTTTTTGGACTCTTGAATAAGGACTTCAGCAGCTGCTAAAGTACAATTACATGGTGCCCATCTCTGGGTAGTTAGGTCTCTTTTTTTTGACAAGTATTCTACAGGTGGAAAAGAGGGTCTCAGTTGGTGGCCTGGGACTCCAAGGACAAACCCTTCTTTTTCAGTTACCAGAAGTGGAAAGGGATGGGTCAGGCCAGTGGGGTGTAAGGATGGGACCTGAATTAGAGACTGTTGGAATCTTTAAAAATGCTTGGTAACAGGTTTGAGAAGATGTTTGTATGTGGGGCCTAATGCTGCCTCACATAAGGTATAGGAAAGGAGTGAAAAGGAAGGAAGGGTATCCTGTTCAGTCCAGGTAAAGGCAAAGATATTCTGTGAATGGGCATCTAGAGGGGTAGAGAAGAATGCATCTTTGATATCTAGGACTGCAAAATGAGAAGTTTCCCAGGGAAGAGCAGAAAGAAGTGTATAAAAATTAGCCATAACTTGGTAGAGCGGAACCACAGTAGAGTTAATGAGCCTAAAATCTTGAACCAGGTGATAGGTTTCATTAGGTTTCTTAACTGCTAGTATGGTGTATTAAAGGGGGAAAGAGGTAAGATAGAGGAGTATTTTCCTTAAGAAGTCAGAGATGATAGGCTTAAGTACCCTGAGGCTATGGAGAGAAAACGAGTATTGAGCTTGGGTAATGTAGGTGATAGGGTCCTATAATTGGATGATAATAGGAGAATGATGCTTAGCAACAGAGGGGTTCTGGATATCCCAGACTTGGAGGTCTATGTGAAAGCCTGGCAAAGGAAGCATGATAGAGTTAGTAGGTTGGGTAGCTAGGAGGAGGAAAGGGGCTGCTGGCCAGTTTGAATTTAGGTGAATGTGGGGAGCAAATGAAATAGGGGCTCCCCACTTAGCTAGAAGATCACTTCCCAATAAGGGGACAGGATATACTGGCACTACCAAAAAGGAATGGGTGAGAGGAACAACCCTAAAAATGCAACTAAGTGGTGAAATCTAGTGAGGTTGGTAAGACTGTCCCCCTACCCTGACAATAGGGAAACAAGGAGAGTTGGGTAGCCAAGAACAGAGTAAGTGGCCCCAGTATCCATGAGGAAGTAGATGGGCTGCCCAGATAACATGATGGCTATGTGGAGCTCCCTGCTGGTAATGGAAGTGGTTGAGTTATGGGAGCTCGGGACCCTTCAGTGGTTCATAGCCAAGCTTAGGAGAACATTTGAAGGGTGATCTGGGAGTGATATACCTCTGTTCTGAGCAGCATAAGGGTAATTGATAGCCCAATGTCCCTGTTGATAGCACTTTAGGCATGGCCTTGATGGCTTATGTGGTTTAAAGCAACATATGCCTAATGACCTTGTTGATCATATTTGTAGCAAGGACATGGTGGTTCCCTAGCAGGAAGAATGGGCAGTGGTTGGGGCTGGTCACATAGCCTTTGACAGCATATAGTACTTTTGTTTGTGTGCCTTTTCATTTCTCTGATGGTATACTTTAGAGGCCAGCACCAAGACTTCAGCCTTACTGGATCACTTTCTAAGCATCTGAGTTTGACCATAATTACTGGGTATCTTTGGGAAAATAAATGGGTCTTCAGGAATTGCTTACCTTCTGGATTTTCAGGGTCTAAATTAGTATTTTGTAATAGAGACTTTGTAAGGCACTCTAAAACTTGAGACAGGATTTTGTGTTTATCTTGGAGTTTTTCAAAAGGTACTGGTTTTAGGGCAGCCCTAAGGAGACTGGCCAGGAGGCAGGTTGGAAATTGGTCTCTGGCTAGAATACTACATAAGAAATTATAATTCCTTTGAGGATTCTGGTTGGATACCATCTCTGACCCGTTCAGACATGCTGTATCTGTTTGATGAATCTCAGCTGCATGCATGCTAGACTTTTCCCAAACACACCTGCATTCATCAGGGATTAAACTATTATTGAGAATCATAGGTATATCATGGAAAGCCAAGCTTCAAGATTGATATACTGAAATCCTTTAATAAAGCTAGAAGGGTTGGAGGTATAAGATATCAGTCTTTCTTCTATTTGAGAAAGTTCATTTAGCAAGAGACATGTAGTCTAATTAGACCATCTCTCCCAGCAACTTCTTTTCCAGGAAGGACTAACACGGGGTTAGTCTGGGTAGGGGAAGAGGTGGGGAGATTGACTACATATTTTGAATGAGTGATGGGAGAGCTGAAAATAGGTGCCAGAATAGGGCAAATGGAGCAGCCTGTAGCTGGCACAGGAGGGGGGGTGTCTGGAGACATCAAGTGAGGAGGATCTGGGTAAGTTTGTTGATAAGAGAACACTGAGGAAGCAGGGGAAGTGGGAGAGGTTGTAGAGGCAGGCTGTTGATGGTAAGAGGGAAGCTGATTAACTGGATTAAGAATAGTAGATATTTCATCTGGTTGAAATTTCCTAGCTATGAATTGAGGTGAGAGACAGGAAGAGCAAAGAAAGGGTTTGGAACAATGATAGGTAAAAGCTTGGACATAGAGGACTTCCTTCCATTTACCAGACAACTGGCAGTATGTGTGAAGAAACTTTAGAATGGTAGTATTAAAAGTGCCATTATGAGGCTGCTTGAAATTGTTATATAATGGGTACTGAGGCCAGACCTGGTTGCAAAGGTATACAAGTTTTGATACGTTTAAAGCAGGTGTTAGTCTTATAGTTTTGAGATTTTCCAGGACACATCCCAGTGGGGAGACCAGAGGTACTTTTGAAGACAAGACCCTCATTTAGGGAGAGACATTATTAAAATATTCCTACCAGTGACCCAAGAACAAAATAATAGCAATAGATCAACCTTGCCAAGTTGTCCTGATAGGAATAGATCAATAAGATATAGTGAGCAGTCAAGTGTAGGCTTACTGGGTCATCACACAAAAGCTAGTGGCTGAGAGCTGCAGGCCTACGCCCAAGCTGTGGGTCCAGGGCCCGAGGAAGAATGGTTTTCCCACAGCTTCCCAGACAGCAAGAAGGAGGAGATTCACCCAGAGGTAGAAGTCCTAAAATAAGGAATCAGCTAGAAGGCCGGTCATATAAACCTTGGAGAAATCCATTCCTTAGACCTATAGAGAGTGGCCCGTCTTCTCCTGGGGCCGGAGGCCCTATATGCCCACTGGGACAGAAAGCTTATTAATCTACGGTGTTGTGTGGTTTAGCAATCCAGTGACTGAAAAGTGAGCCCATGTAGTTAGCAGACTTATTGGGATGAATTTTGGCCTGTAGGCCTTAAACTACCTGGCAGTGGCCACTCCACATGGTGGCAGGTTCCATGCCACTCAGCGGCAGAATCTTGAACCAGCCTGGACCTACACAGCAGGCAGTGAACAGGTCTGTACACCAAATGTTGGAATAAGTGGTGTAATTCTGGACAGTGCACACACCAAGCTTCAAGTCTCACATGTGAAGTTTTATTTGTAGAGGTGGCCCCTGAAGGGGTGAGAAGGAAGAAGAGAGGAAGGGGCTGTTGTTCAGGGTAAGCATCTTTTATCTGGGCCATGACACATGTGATGCATGAGCAAATGTGTAGGTTATGTGTAGGTGTCATGGCAATGGATACAGGAGCAGCACTGTTGCCTAGATATGAGGTGTGAGACCAAGAGCTGGCTATGAAGAGCCCCTGGCTGTCTGTGGATGTACTGATGGTAACAATCAACGCTTCCCTATCCATCCATATCATTTCCTTTACTCTCATTGGAATATAAAAAGGCATCTAAAATGACAAATTAAAATGAAATAAAAATCAAACAACTTAGTGGCCAAAAAACACAAAAAACAAACCAACAGAAGAAAAAGTTAAAGATAAAGCTCAAGAAACCCATGCAGATGCCAAGAACACATGCTCACATAGAAATCCTATAGAAACACAAAACCCAAACCAGAAAACATAGTAAACATGCAAACAAACTACAAAGTTTAACAACAACAACAAAAACACCCTAACAAAGCATTATGATAAAAAGAACCGCCAAGCTGGGCATGGTGGCGCACCCCTTTAATCCCAGCAATCAGGAGGCAGAGGCAGGCGGATTTCTGAGTTCAAGGCCAGCCTGGTCTAAAAAGTGAGTTCCAGGACAGCCAGGGCAATACAGAGAAACCCTGTCTCAAAAACCCAAAAACCAAAAACCAAAAAAAAAAAAAAAAAAAAGAACCCCCAAAATGCCATTGAGTTCATTTTGTATTGGCCATCTACTATTGGGCCTTACTCATGATTTGTGTACTGAATGATGCTGTGCTATTGCAGAAAACTAGTTTTTCTATGGGAGGCAATTTCCAATCGGAGAGAACTTCTGAGCTGGGTATGGTGGCATGTGTCCACTTCCCCTTTCAGAACTGGAAAGCCATCAGGTAAGAACTGTGCAGGCCCAGTGCATTGTGGCACAGCCTCTGTGGATTCAATGTATGGATTAATCGTGCTATTTTTAGAAGGTCTTATTTCCATGTTGCGTTCTATCCCTCTGGCTATAAGACTCTTTTATCCTCTTCAAAGTGAAGGGACTTGATGGATGTATCCTGTTTAGGATTAAGAGTCCCAGTGTTCTCTGACTCTCTACAAAATGTCTGGTTGCAGTTCTTTGTATTTTCTTCATTTGCTGCAGGAAGAAGCTTCCATGATGATGGTTGAACACTGACTGATGAGTACAGCAGACTATCACAAGGAGTCATTTTATTGTCATTTTTCATTTTTTTCCACATTTTTATTAGATATTTTCTTCATTTACATTTCAAGTGCTATCCCATAAGTCCCCTATTTTTCAGTTTTTATAAACTTAATTTTTATTGGATATTTTATGTATTTACATTTCAAATATTATCCCTTTTCCTAGTTTTCCCTCCTGAAACCCCCTATCCCACCCTGTTCCCCCTGCTTCTATGAGGGTGTTCCCCCTCCCACCCACTCACTCCTACTTCATTGCCCTGGCATTCCTCTACACTGGGGAATCAAGCCTACACAGGACAAAGGGCTTCTCCTCATATTGATGCCAGACAATGCCATCTTCTGCCACATATGGAGCTGGAGCCATGGGTCCCTCTATGTGTACTCTCTAGTTGGTGGTTTAGTCCCAGAGAGCTCTAGGGGGTCTGGTTGGTTGATATATTTGTTCTCCCTATGGGGTTGCAAATCCTTTCAGCTCCTTCAGTCCTTTCTCAAACTCCTTCATTGGGGTTTCTGTGCTCTGTCCAGTGGTTGGCTGTGAGCAAATGCCTCTGTATTTGACAGGCTCTGGCAGAACCCCTCAGGAGACAGCTGTAAAAGGCTGCTGTCAGCAAGCACTTCATGGCATCCACAATAGTGTCTGTTTGGGTTTGGTGGAGGTATATGGGATGAATTCCCAGGTGATACAGTCTATATATTGCCTTTTCTTCAGGCTCTGCTCCATACTTTGTCCCAGTATTTCCTTTAAACAGGAGCCATTCTAGGTTAAAAATTTGGAGATGAGTGGGTGGCCCATCCCCCAACTGAGGGCTTTGCCTAACCTCTGGATAGGCTTTCCCTCCTCTTTGTTGGGTATTTCAGCTAAGCTCATCCCTATTGTTTCCTGGGAGCCCCTGGGATACCCCAAGTTCCCCATTCCACATTGATACACACCTTTGTTCAAATTCTTGACCCTCTCTACATCATTCTTCTTTCCTTCTATACATGATCCTGCCCCCCTTTCCACCTCTCCCTCCTCTCTTCCTTCCATCACACTTTCTCCCTCCTGTGAGTGTTTTGTTCCTACTTCTAAGAAGGCCTGAAGCATCCAAATTTTGATCTTCCTTCTTCTATGGTCTGTGAATTCTTTCTTGGGAAGTGCAAGATTTGGGGCTAATATCCACTTATCAATGAGTGCATATCATGTTTTTTTTTTTTTTTTTTTTTTTTTTTTTTTTTTTGTGTGTGTGTGTGTGTGTGTGTGTGTGTGACTGGGTTACCTCACTCAGGATGATATGTATTGAAATTCTATGAAAATAATTAGTTCTCACTAATCTTTACATAATGACTACACAGATCCTTAGAGGATTTTAGTCTATGGTGCTAACAATGTAAATTCTCCACCTGTTTTAACTTGGTTCTATGGCAATGTCACTTATAAAATACCTTAATAACTTCAAAGAAAGTAGCTGCCCTATGTATTACAAAAGAAAATAGTAAGACTATCTTCCATGTCCATGTCAAATAATTATGACTTTCCTATATGTTTTTGCTATTAGCGAGGGATATTCCAATAATAAAACTGTTTCACAGTAGGTCACTAAGAAAAGTGAATATGCCAATAATATGAGTGCTTCTTTTTTCTGAGTTATGAGATACTCTTAATAATGTAAAAGAATAAAGATGTTATCAACTTAATTTAATTTTTTGTTATCTAGAAATTAAAATTTCATTCAGTTTTATCATTATACTCTATTTAGTATTCTGATAATCCTGTAGGTTAAATTATTATCACTTATTAAATATCAGTTTTAATTTCATTCCTTTTATGCTACAAAACTTCATTAGACTCAATTTGAGTATTCTTGTAGTCTAATTTTAGTATTTTTATGTCAGAGTAAAAATCTGGTCTTTTCAGAAACTAATTAATTTTTCTCTCCCATAGTCTTGTTTACATAGTATATTCAATAAAGTAAGATGATTCATTAGGCCTGACTCCTAATGGTTTCTCTAGTGATTAGATAAGTGTTAACCATTTCTCTTGGTTTTCTGTGGAAGGAACAAGAATGGCGATATCCTTTAATTTTTGATTTTCTGTAGCATTTCATTACCTCTGTATATTTTACTTGATTCTTAATAGATTTACTTGAGTGTTCTGTTAATTCTATATGTAAATTTCACACTCGGGATTGAAATATAAAGGTGAAATTTAATGATAAAAATGTAAAAATCATTTTTTACATATTTTTAATATCCTGTCCAAAATATAGATCATGGAATTCTGGTCTAGAAATGTTTAATTATTTGTTGATTGGACAAAATATGGTATCTTCACACACTGTTCACTTTAATACAAAGAGTTAACCACAGTGTGTGTATTATTCTTTTATATTTTTGAAATATCTTAATAGATGGTCATATGCATCTTTCAAACCCCTCTGTTTCTTAAAAGTTCTTGCTGCATATTTATATGTTTTTGTATTGAAACTCAACGTTTTTATCCAGGAATATCTTTGTAAAAGTAGGTTTATAACAACCATAGGAGTTACTGGAGTTATTAGTGTTTTTGATCACTGATGGGGAATACTCAGCAGGTCCTAAAATCTATTAGTTGACTACTTCAGTAAGGAATAAGATCAGGGCTCTGTTACTCCCTCCTATTTGATGTTTTCTATTAAAAGGCCTATTCTTCTATATGCTCTGTTTAGGCAAATATAATTACATTGAGTTCATGATTAGAATAGGTATATGGCATTTCATCTATCATTCAATATTCTTACTCTTATAAGTCTAACCATCATTTTTTTTTTTACTTTACTTACCATCTCATTTTACTTACATATTACTCTCTCCGTCTCCCAAGATAATCTTCTTTCTTCTACGATGTTTCCAGACTCTTAATGAGAGTGACATAAGTGTCTTGTTTAGGGCTAAGCATTCCACCTTCACCTATTTTTAGGAATTTTTGCAGTTAGTTGATCACCACCTTGTGCTGCTAATCTTCTCTGATTAAGGATTGAAAATCCTTTGCTTTGTGTATAAACATATATACTTAGACAACTTTTCAATGCAATATCAATTTACCCCCATAATTTGCTGTTGCAGGATGAGTGGACAAAATGTCAATTTACCCCCTTAACTAGTTGTTGCAGGATAAGTGGTCAGTCATATGATAAAATAGACTGTCAACCAAAAGTTGATTTAAGGAAATGTAGAAAGACACTTAATATTCATCAAACGAAACATCCACCAAGATGAAGTCTCAATTCTCAACTACTATGTCTCAAATACAATAATACTCACATTCATAAAAGAAACTTATTAAAGCTCAAACCACACATTGAAACTCACACAATAATACTGTGGGACTTCAAAAGCTCACTATCCCTAATGGACAGGTCATTGAAACAATCTAAACAGAGACAAATGACAAAATGTAACTAACAGAGGTTATGAATCAAATGGATTTAACAGAAATATTCAGAACATTTCACTCTAAAACAAAAGAATATACCTTCTTCTCAGCTCTTCAGAATATGTTTTCTGAAATTGACCATATAATCAGTCACAAAGCAGGCATCAACAGACAGAGGAAGATTGAAGTAACCCCATGAATCTAATCAGATCACCATGGACTAAGGCTGTGATGGTTTGTATGTGTTTGGCCCATGGAGCAGCATGATTAGAAGGAGTGGCCCTATTGGAGTAGATATGTCACTGTGGGTGTGACCTATAAGATTTTTATCCTAGCTGCCTGGAAGCCAGTACTCTGTTAGCAGCCTTCAGATGAAGATTTAGAATTCTTAGCTCCTCCTGCACTATACTTGCCTGGATGCTGCCATGTTCCCACCTTGATGATCATGCAGTGAACCTCTGAACCTATAAGTCAGCCCCAATTAAATATGTCCCTTATAAGAGTTGCCTTGTTCAAAGTGTCTGTTCTCAGTAGTAAAAGCCCAACAAAGACAAAGGCTAAATTTCAATAATGAATAAAAACAACAGAAAGCCTACATACCCATGGAAACAGAACAACTGTATACTCGATTATAACTTGGTCAGGAAAGAAATGAAGAAAAAAATTAAAGACTTTCTAGAATTCAATAAAAAAGAAGACAGCATTTTCAAACTTATGGGACATAATTAAAGAACTGCTAAAAGGAAAACTCATAGCTCTAAGTATCCTCATAAAGAAACCTGAGAGATCCTACACTTATCAAGTAAAAAGCATACCTGAAATCCCTAGGGAAAAAAAAAATGAAGCAAACATACCCAAGAGGAGTATATGGCAGGAAAAACCTCATGGCTAAAATCAACCAATTATAATCAAAGAGAACAATACATAGAATCCAAAAAAACCAAAAGCTTGTTCTTTGAGAAAATTAACAAGATATATAAACAAACCCTTAGCCAAACTAATTAAAGCACACAGAGACAGTATCCTATTGGACCAAATCAGAAACGAAAAGGGAGACATAACAACAGAAATTGAAGAAATTCAAAAAATCATCTGATCATACTACTAAAGCCTATGCTCAACAAAACTGGAAAATGTAGATGAAATGGATGATTTTCTAGAGAGATACCACAAGCCAAAGTTAAATAAAGAGCAGCTAAACTATCTAAAAAGTCCCATATCTCCTAAGGAAATAGAAGTGATTAAAAACTACAGAAGTGGATGCTCACAATCATCTATAGGGCAGAACACAGGGTCTCCAATGTAGGAGCTAGAGAGAGTAGTACCCAAGAGCTGTAGGGGTCTGCAACCCTATGGATGGAACAACAATATGAACTAATCAGAACCCCCAGAGCTCATTTCTAGATGCATATGTAGTAGAAGATGTCCTAGTTGGCCATTATTGGGGAGGAAAGGCTCTTGGTCTAACAATGTTTATATGCCCCAGTACAGGGGAATGCCAAGGCCAAGTACTGGGAGTGGATGGGTAGGGGAGCAGGGCAGGGGGAGGGTATAGGGGATTTATGGTATAACGCTTGGAATGTAAATGAATAAATTATCTAATAATAAATAAATAAATAAATAAATAAATAAATAAATAAGAAAACAAAACAAAACAAACAAACAAAAAAAACTTCCCAACCAAAAAAAATTCCAGGGCCAGATGGCTTTACTGCAGAATGCTACCATACTTTCAAAGATAACAACAAACTTCAAACTATTCAATACCATAGAAAGAGAATGAACACTACATAATTCATTCTATAAAGCCACAATTACTCTGATACCTAATCCATACAAAGACCTAATAAAGAGTACTTCAGACCAATTTTGCTTATGACAATTTATGCAAAAATAGTCAATTCTTACAAACCTAATCCAATAACATATCAATACCATCCTTCACCAAAATCAAGTAGTCTTCATGTCTAACATGCAGTGATAATTCAATATATGAAAATCTATTAATGTAATCTACTATATAAACAAACTCAAAAAATGACATGATCATCTTATTATATGCTGAAAAAGTATGTGACAAAATTCAACACACCTTCATGGCAAAAGTCTTGGAGAGATCAAGTATTCATGGAACATGCCTAAACCTAATAAAAGGAACATACAGCAAACCACCAGCCAGTATAAATTAAATTGAGAGGCACTTGAAGCAAGGCCCCTAAAATCAGGGAAAAGAAAAGGCTTTCCATTCTCCCCTTAACTATTCAACATAGTACTCAAAGTTCTAGCTAGAGAAATAAAAAAAAAAAAAAATCAGATCAAGGAAATACAAATTGGAAAAGAATAAATCAAGTTATCAGTATTTGGAGATGATATGATATACATAAACAACCCCAAAAATTCTACCAGAGAACTTCTACAGCTGATAAACAGCTTCATCAACGTGGCTGGATATAAAATGAACTAAAAAAAAATCCTTCATTTATAAAATGATAAAGTGACTGGTAAAGAAATTAGGGAAACAATACCCTTTACAATATTCACAAATTGTATAAAATACCTTGGTGTAACTCTTTCCAAGCAAGTATAATATCTGTAGGACAAGACTTTCCAATCCATTGAAACAAAGAAAATAGAAGAAGACTTCAGAACATAGAAAAATCTCCCATACTCATGGATTGGTAGGATTAACATAGTAAAAATGGCCATCTTACCAAAAGCAATCTTTGGATTGAACCCAATACCCATCAAGATTCCCACATAGTTCTTCACAGATATGGAAAGAACAATTCTCAATGTCATATGGGAAAACAAAAACAAACAAACAAACAAACAAACAAACAAACCCCAGGATAGCGAAAACAATTTTTTAACAGTAATAGAACTTCTGGACAAATCACCATCCCTGACTTCAAGCTATATAGTGAACAACAGTGATACAAACTGCATGGTATTGGTACAGAGATAGTTAAGTTGATCAATGGAATAGAATTGAAGACCCAGAAATTAAACCACACACCTATGGTCACTTGATCTTTGACAAAGACACAAAAAATATACAATGGAAATATTAAAGCATCTTCAATAAGTGGTGCTGGTCAAACTGGCTGCCCCTCTGTAGAAAATTGAAAATAGACCCATATTTGTCATCTTGCACAAAGCTCAAGTCCAAATGATTCAAGAACCTCAACATAAAACCAGATACACTTAATCAAATAGAAGAGAAATTGGGAAAGAGCCTTGAACTCATTGGCACAGGGGAAAACTTCCTAAACAGAACTCCGATGACTCATGCTCTAAGACAAAAAAAATTGATAAATTGGACCTCATGAAAGTGAGAAGCTTTTGTAAGGCACAAGACATGATTGATAGGACAAATTAGCAACTAACATAATGGGAAAAACTTCACTAACCCCACACCCAATAGAGGGTTTATATCCAAAATAAAGAAAGCACTCAAGAAGCTAACCTTTATAAAACCAAATAACCCAATTAAAAAAAATGGGGTACAGAGTTAAACAGAGAATTCACAAGAGAGAAATCTTGAATGGTCAAGAAGCACTTAAAGAAATGTTCAAAGTCCTTAGTGATCAGGGAAATGCATATCAAAGTTCCCTGGGATTCCACCTTATACCAATAATAATGGTTATGACCAAAAAGTCAGGTGACAACTCATTCTGGTGAGGATGTGGAGAAAGAAGTACACTCCTCCATTGCTGATGGGATTAGGATTGCAAACTGGTACAACCAGGCTGAAAATCAATTTGGAGGTTTCTCAGAAAATTGGAAATAGATTTACCTGAAGACCTAGCTATACTACTCTTGGGCATATACCCATAAGATGACCCACCATGCACCGGGGCACATATTCTGCTATGTCCACAGTGGCCGCGTTTGTGATAGACAGAAGCAGGAAACAACCCAGATGTCCCACAGCAGAAAAATGGATACAGAAAATGTGGTTCATGTACACAATGGAATAATACTCAGCTATTGAATGAGGTCATCGTGTGTTTTAAAGGAAAACATATGGAGCTAAAAATTATCATTCTAAGGTTCCTCATAGTGTGAACCCAATAATAACTGTATAATAGTCAAAAAGTACAGAATACTTAATATTAAAAAAAACACATAATTGAAGAAGTTTATCAAGCATAAATGCAAAGTGAGGATGCTTCAATCCCACTTAGTAGGGGGAAAATAATATAATGAAGGGAGGCAGAGAGGGAGGGAATATTGGACAGTAGAGGGGAAGGATAAGGGAAACGTGGAAAAGGATCAGGTATGATGCATGGTGCAGGGGCAGGAGAGAAGCCCAGTGGGCCAGCAGAATAAGTGGTAATATTCAGCCTCAGGTGGGAGGTGAGGAGACCCTCTAGAAAATGTCAGTGACCTGGGAGGTGAAAGACTCTCAGAACTGTATGGAAGTGACCACAGATGAAATGTTCAAGAGTTAGGAGAAGGAACTTGAAGATTCTACCTCCAGTAGATAGATAGGGCTTGAACAGGTGGGATGGTTTTACTAACTCACAGTCAAAATTTCTGACCCAGAAGTATTCCTGTCTAAAAGAACTGCAGGAACAAAAAGGGAGAAGAGATTGAGGGAGAGGCAGTCCAGTAACCAGCCCCATTGGGGATCCAGCTCATGGGATTCAGCTCAAAGGGAGGATCCAAGGGAAGGATGCTATGATGTGCTTCCAGACAGCAGCCTGACAGAGATAGAGGCATATAATTACACCCAACAAATGGACCAAAGTCAGGAAACCCTGTGGTTCAATTAGGAGAAGGATGGAGGAAGCAGTAGAGGGGACCCCATAGGAAGACCAGAAGTATCAACTAACCTGGACCCCTGGGAGCTCACAGACACTGAGCCATAAACCAGACAGCATACATGATCTGGACAGAGTCCTCAGACATATATAGCAGAGGACTACCTGGTGTGACCACAGTGGGAGAAGATTTGCCTAATTATTGAGAGACTTGAGGACCCATGAAGGGGGAGGCCTGATTTTAGGGTGTCTCCTTTTGGAGACAGGGGAGGAGGAATGGGATGAGGAACTGTGGGTGAGGGAACCAGTAGGAGGTACACTGCACATTGGATGGATAGTAAATAAATGAGAGAGGGGGGAGGGGGGAGGGAGAGGGAGGGGAGGGGGAGAGAGAGACATCCCAAATGCTACCCACCTCTTGGTCCCCCTTCCCAGAATTCTTCTCCCATCTCCTCTCACTTTAGCCTCTGATGGGTGCCCCCCACTACATCCCCTGTTTTGGGGGCATCAAGTCTCTACATGATTAGGCATATCCTCTTCCCCTGATGCCAGAAAAGGGAATCCTCTGTTACATGTGTGCCAGGATTCTCCTACCAGGCAGAGTACACTCTTTTAGTTGGCTTAGTTTCTGCAAGCTCCCAGCTGTACAGGGTAATTGACACTCTTGGTCTTCCTAAGGAATTGTCATCCCCTTCAGTTCCTTCAGTCCTTCCCCTATCTCTTCTATAGGAGTCCCTGACCACAGTCCAATGGTTGGTTGTAAATATCTGCACCTGTCTCAGTCAGCTACAGGTGGAGCCTCTCAGGAGACAGAAATGGCAGGTTTCTATCTGTAAGCACAACATCAGTAATAATGTCATGGTTTAGTGTTGTCCATGGGATGGATTCCAACTTTAGCTGATTACTGGTTTGTCTTTCCTCAGTCTCTGCTAAATTTTTGCCCCTGCATTTTTTTAGACAGGAACAATTTTGGCTCAAAAACATTGAAGCTGGGCTAGTGTCTCCATCCTCCACTGTGGACCTTAACTAAGATCTGGAGGTTGTCTCTTCAAGTTCCATCACCCCATTCTTAGGAATTTCCTTTAAGGTCACCCACATTGAGTCCTGGTACCCTCCCACATCCCAAGTTTCTGAGACTTTTAGAGGTCTCCCCCACATCCAGTAGCTACATATTTCCAATTTTTTTTTGCCCTATGAATGTCTCTGCCCCCCCTCCCATTTTTGTTCCTGCCACCTTTTTCTTATCTCTATCCCCTCTCCCACCCAGGACCTTAGCTCCCAGTGCATCTTGTGGCTGTTTTCTTTCCCTTCTAAGTGGAATTGAAGTTTTATCATTTGTGCCTTCCTTCATAATTAAATTCTTAAGGTCAATGTGGTGTACCATGGATATTCTGTACTAATGTCCACTTATCACTGAGTAAGTACTATGCTTGTCATTTTGGATTTAGCTTACTTCACTCAGAATGATATTTTCTAGTCCTATACATTTACCTGAAAATTTCATGATGTCTATGTTTCTAATAGTAGAATGGCATTCCACATTTTTATTAGATATATTCTTTATTCAGATTTCAAATGCTATCCTCTTTCCTAGTTTCCCCTCTGAAAACACCCTATCCCTCCCCCTCCTCTCCTCCCCTCCCCCTCCCCCTCCCCCTCCCCCTGCTTACCAATCCACCCACTCCTGCTTCCTGGCCCTGGCATTTTTCTATAGTGGGGCATAAAACCTTCAAAGGACCAAGGGCCTTTCCTCCCACTGATGACTAACTAGGCCATCCTCTGCTACATATGCAGCTAGAACCATGAGTCCCATCATGTATTTTCTTTGGTTGGTGGTTTAGTCCCAGGGAGCTCTGGAGATACTGGTTAGTACATATTGTTGCCCCTCCTGTGGGGCTGCAAACCCCTTCAGCTCCTTGGGTACTTCGTTTAGATCCTTCAGTGTGGACTCAGTGCTCTGTCCAATGGATGGCTGTGGGTATCCACTTCTTTATTTGTCAGGCATTGGCAGAGAGTCTCAAGAGACACATTTTCTGCATCCATTCTTTGTTTGGGGGACATCTGATTTGCCTATAGTTTCTGGCTATCAAAAAGAAGAAGGAAAACTAAAGTGTAGATACTTCATTCCTTCTTAGAATGGGGAATGAAATACCCATGGAAGGAGTTACAGAGACAAAGTATGGAGCTGACACAGAAGGAAGGACCATTCAGAGACTGCCTCACCTGTGGAACCATCCCAAAAAGAACCAGCAAACTCAGACACTATTGCATATGCCAGAAAGATTTTGCTGACAGGACCCTGATATAGCTAACTATCTCTTGTGAGGCTATGCTAGTGCCTTGCAAATACAGAAGTGGATGCTCACAGTCATCTATTGGATGAAACACAGGGCCCCCAATGAAGGAGTTATAGAAAGTACCCAAAGAAATAAAGGGGTCTGCAAACCTAAAGGAGGAACAACAATATGAACTAACCAGTACCCCCCATAACTTGTGTCTCTAGTTGCATATTTAGTAGAGGATGGCCTAGTCAGCCACCAATGGGAGGAGAGTCCCTTGGTCTTGTGAAGACTATATGCCCCAGTACAGGGGAATTCTAGGTCCAGGAAGCAGGAGTGGGCAGGTTGGGGAGCAGGCCAGGGGGGTATAGGGGATGTTCAGAGAGGAAACGAGGAATGGGGGTAGCATTTGAAATGTAAATGAAGAAAATATGTAATTAAAAATTAAGTAAATAAGGCTGTTATGAGCATGTGTCCTTATGGTATTTGTGGAGAACCTTTTGGTTATGTGCCTAGAAGCAGTATAGCTGGGTATTCAGGTAGAACAATTTCCAGTTTTTCCATATTGATTTCCAAAGTGGTTGTACCAGTTTCCAAATCCCACCATCTATAAAAAACACAGGGTTCCCAAGGAAGAAGGAGCTAGAGAAAGTACCCAAGGAGCTGAAGGGGTCTTCAACCCTCTAGGTGGAAGAATAACCATGAACTAACTAATACCCCCTGAGCTCATGTCTCTAGCTGCATATGTAGAAGAGGATGGCCTGCTTGGCCATCAGTGGGAAGAAAGGCCCCTTGGTCATGCAGACTTTATATGCCCCAGTACAGGGGAACACCGGGGCCAAGAGGTGGGAGCAGATGGGTAGGGGAGCAGGGCCGGGAGGGGGGAGGGTATAGGGAACTTTTTGGATAATACTTGAAATGTAAATGAAGAAAATATCTAATAAAAGTTGAAAAAAAAAAAAGAATATGGTACCTAACATGGATTTCTCTGTCTTCAATAGGTAAAGACAATTTATGTGATAAATAAATTTATGCCATGTAATGCTCAGTACATTTCTGGGGTATAAATTGTTCTTGTCTATTTTTTTTCACTTTTGTTGAATCATGTCTGAAAATAACAACTTTCTTAAGGAAAAATAAGTAGAAAAACTAAAGCATGGTTCCATTTAAACTCCATTGCAAACAAAATTTCTGTGTGTGTATGCATGTGTGTATATATGTATGTTTATATGATATGAGTTCCTCTGTACTTTCAGTTTTAATATTTCCAGTATTATAAATTGCATTATAATAGAAAAAAAAAAGAATGTTCCTCTTTCTCCCCTACCTTTGCCAGCAAATTCTGAAACTTGCATTTTTTTATCTTAGCCATTCTGATTGGTGGAAAGTAAAATCTCAGAGTTGTTTTGATTTGAGTTTCCATGAAGAATAAGTATGTTGAACATTTGTTTAAATGTTTCTCAGCCATTTGATATTCCTCTGTTGAGAAATTTTTGTATAATTATGTACCCCATTTTTAAGTCTGTATTATTTAATTTTTTGAAATTTAACTTTTAAAATAATTATTATTATTCTAAGATATTTTTATAAGATATTTTCTTCATTTACATTTCAAATCCTATCCCCAAATTCCCCTATACCCTCCCCCTGCCCTGCTCCCAACCCACCCACTCCTGCTTCCTGACCCTGGCTTTCCCCTGTACAGGGGCATATGATCTTCACAAGACCAAGGGCCTCGTCTACTATTTATGGCCAACTAGGCCATTTTCCTACATATGCAACTAGAAACACAGCTCTAGGGGTACTGGTTAGTTCATATTGCTGTTCCTCTTATAGGGTTGCAGACCCCTTTAGCTTCTTGAATTGATCCATTCTTATCTCCCTGTACAAAGTTCACGTCTAAGAGAATCAAGGAACTCCACATAAAACCAGAGACACTAAAACTTATAGAGGAGAATGTGGGGAAAAGACTTGAAGTTATGGGCACAGGGGGAAAATTGCTGAACAGAACAGCAATGGCTTGTGCTGTAAGATCGACAATTGACAAATGTGACCTCATAAAATTGCAAAGCTTCTGTAAGGGAAAAGACACTGTCAATAAGACAAAAAGGCCACCAACAGATTGGCAAAGGATCTTTACCAGCCCTTAATCAAATAGGGGACTAATATCATATATATATATATATATATATATATATATATATATATATATATCTCAAGAAGCTGGACTCTAGAAAATCAAATAACCTTATTAAAAATGGGGTACAGAGCTAAACAAATAATTCTCAACTGAGGAATAGTGATTGGCTGAGAAGCATCTGAAAAAAATATTCAATATCCTTATCCATCAGGGAAATGCAAATCAAAACCCTGAGATTCCACCTCACACCAGTCAGAATGGCTAAGATCAAAATCTTTATATGCCCCAGTACAGGGGAATTCCAGGGCCAAGAAGTGGGAGTGGGTGGGTAGGGGAGCAGGGCAGGGGGAGGGTATAGGGGACTTATGGGACAGCACTTGAAATGTAAATGAAGAAAATATCTAAAAAAAAAAAAAGAAAGAAAGAGAGAGAAAAATCTCAGGTGACAGCAGTTGCAGGCGATGATGTGGAGAAAGAACATTCCTCCATTGCTGGTGGGGATGCAAGCTGGTACAACCTCTCTGGAAATCAGTCTGGGGGTTCCTCAGAAAATTAGACAGTTTCAAGAGGTCCAATTAATTGTTGATTTTAGAGCCTATGCCATTTGATTGGTATTCTGCTCAGTGAGATATCTCCTGTGCCTATGTTTGTGAGGCTATTTCCCACTTTCTCTTCTATTAGATTCAGTGTATCTAATTTATGTTGAATTTTTTATTCACTTGGGCTTGAGCTTTGAGAAGGGTGATAAACATGGATCAATTTACATTCTTTTATTGCAGACCACCAGTTAGACCTGCATGGTTTGTTGAAGATGTTTTCCTTTTTTCTACTGTTTGCTTTTGGTTTCTTTGCCAAAGACTAAGTGTCCATAGGTTTTATTTCTTGGTCTTCAATCCTATTCCATTGTCCAACCTGTCTATCTGTGTACCTATACCATGAGGTTGTTTTGTTGTTGTTTTTTTGTTGTTTTTTTGTTTTGTTTTGTTTTGTTTTTTAATCACTGTTGCTCTGTAATACAGCTTGGGATCAGGGATTACTTTCAGACATAGAATTTTTTTTTATGGAATAAACTATCTGTATATCTACTATCTCTTGGAAGACATAAATTCTGGCAAGAATAAGATATTTCACAAATAGAGAAATACGGTTGTCTAAGTAAGACACAGTATTATTATTGTGCTGTTGCCCAAGAAAAGCAGAACTCAGATATTCTGAACCTGTGCAGGTGCTCTTTGTGAAACTATAGACAAAAAACTGATTTTTTTATATAGCACCATCATTCTCAGTTTTTAATTTTGCTTTTCAAGTTGTGTATAATTGATATTGCTGTTTGAGACAGCATCTCACTATGGACCCCAGCCTGCTCACAAACACAGTATTCCCACATCAGCACCCCGAGTGCTTGGATCACAAGCACATACCACTACTCCCAGTTAAATTGTATATGATCTTTACCATGTAGCTATAAGCATTTTCTTTCTCATTGGACTATTTACTTTTGAAAATTGGTTGATTGATAGTTATCAAACACATATTGAAAACCATTTAGAAAAGGGTCATGTTTCACAGATTGCAGATTGCAATATGCAGATGCCAGGATACCAGCGGTACCATGAAAACACGCACACACACACACACACACACACACACACACACACACACACACACACACACACACAAAAACCAGAAAAACATGCTGGTTGGAAAATCTCAGATTTGTTGTTTGATATGATAGCCATAGCTAAAATTTTAAGAGAGACAAATTATTGAGGCAAGTAAATATTTAATTTATGTGTTCAGAAAAATTGCTTGATGATGAACATACATTTAAGTACTTATACAAAACAAATCATTGTTGGAAAGGACAAAAATAACATATATTTATAGGAATAAAGTTGTAACTATAAAATGTCTTATTCAGATGAAAAAGAATCACTTCATAGTAGGTGCAGTAAAAGGGAAGAATCATTTCCTTCTAGTTCATATATATTGGTCTTTGTCAATTTTTGGTACATGTTTATCTTTTACTTCATAGGGTACTTAAAGAAATTTATAATGCTATGCTATGTGTTTCATAGGTTTCTGTTTTGTATTATTTTATTTATATTTATGTGTGTGTAACAATTTTCATCTATTTAAATATTTTGACTTGAGTAGGTTGAAAATGAGTTCAAATTACATTCCTTATGCAATTACATGGAAATTATCTTATGTATCCCTGTGTAATAGTAAATAAATAAAACATGACAAAATCTTATACTTTTTGCTTGTATGTAACAAAGAGTCATTGCCAATATTTATGACTATGTCAATAAGCCCTTCTGGTCAGTTCTCTAGTCTACTTTTGAGAATAGTCTGAGAAAGAACATAAAAAAGGTTTAAAATATATTTCATGAGTTTTTCTCTAAATTCATTAAATGTGCCCAATATGTAAGATTTTCTACAATGTAGTGATTACATTTTTATAATCTTTTGTATTTACAATAATATCAAGACATATCTGTATATATGTGTGTGTGTGTGTGTGTGTGTGTGTGTGAGAGAGAGAGAGAGAGAGAGAGAAAGAGAGAGAGAGAGATTTAAATGTGAATATCCATATGTATATTTATGCATATTTAAGTGGAGGTATTTATTCAAAACTCAACTTTATAAACATGAAAAACCTTTATATATGATATCCAAGGGAATATTTTTTGAAAGAATTATTTTACTTTCCTCATGTATAAGATATATAAAATGCTTTTATGTACATGTCATATCTATTAGTTATAAACTGCATGTGGAGATATATGACATTTTCAGTATAGAAATAATGTTAGATCAGAATTTAATGGATGATTTCAGATTGATACCTACTGAAGCCCATTTATTTTTATATTGACACTTGACAGAAATATCACTGCTTCACCTAGAGAAAATTTCTTTCCAATGTAACATTTGACCTTTCTTTTCATTTTACACGTATTCTGTTATTTGCAACTTCAATTTGAACTAAAGCATTGAGTTCATATCATTTCCTAGGTGAACCAGAGATTTTGTTACAAGTAATTCACAGTCTTTACTTCAGGCAAAGATTTCTGAAGACATCGTTTTGCTTGATTTAATTCCTTTCAGTACAACATTTCAGTTTGAAGGGCAAAACTAAACTAGTGAAATATCTGAAAGTCATTATTTTTCAATATCATTTTATAAGCTCTTTAGGACTTATACACATTTATAAATGCAATGATGTGCTGCAGTAATCATCTGTGGAAAGGATTAGGCCTACTCCAAGAGACCTTTATTTAAAGTTTTACTTCCTGTTTCCTTTAGACTTATCAACTTAGTTACTTTAATGTTTCTGTTCTAAATTGCCCTGAGAAAGCAGTGTAAAGGGATGAGAATTTCCTTTGTCTCACAGTTCTAGATACAGTGTATCATAAATAAGAACTTAAAGCAGATGTTCAAATAGTGTCTGAAGTCAGAATAAAAGAGAGTATTGAATGGTTTTACTCAGCTTGCTTTCTCCATTATTTAGTATAGGACACTGGCCAACAGGAATGGTTCTGCCGAAATTTGTGATGATTTTTTTTTTCCTCAATGAACCTAATAAAGGTAATTCTATGGAAACTAATTCATTCTCTATGATCTGTAAAAATGTCCTAGGTGAGTTCAAATGCTGTTCAGTTATCAAAAATGACTGTCATACTTACAATTATTGAGATTAGACAAATTACAAAATTAATGGAGACTGGAACAATTATAGCTGAGACTTTACTGTGTATAATTTAAAATAATACCCAGCCCTTATTTTGATTATTTTGCTCTTTTTATCCTTCTTCAATGTGTTTTATTCATGTTTATTTTCTAGAACTTTCAGATGTAATTTTGAACTGCTGTTATGAGGACTTTTATCATTTCTTTATAGAGGCACTTAATGCTATGAACCTTCCTCGGCACTGCTTTAATTTTGTTGCATAAATGTGGGTATGTTGTGCCTTCATTTTCATTGAATTCTAGAAAAGTCTTTAATTTCTTTCATTATATCTTCCATGACCTAGATATCATTGGGTAGAGAGTTGTTCAGTTTCCATGAATGTGTAAGATTTCTGAAGTTTTGTTGTTAAAGTCCAGCTTTAATCCATTGTTGTCTGATACAAGGTGTTATCTCACCCTTCTTGAATCTGTTGAGGCTTGCTTTGTATCCAAGTGTAATGAATTCTACAAGTTCATTGCAAGTTTAAAACAATAAATATTATGTCATATAATATCACACCATTTTTGTCTCATTAAACAGTGTTTTAATAAATATAATAATTAACATTTAGTTATATAAAACTCAAATACTCAGACCATTCAGAAATGAAATTCAGAGCCCAAGGGACATCAAAATGCACAATTTTTGAGCTGGGCATGGTGGCACACGCCTTTAATTCCAGCACTTGGGAGGCAGAGACAGGTGGATTTCTGAGTTCGAGGCCAGCCTGGTCTACAGAGTGAGTTCCAGGACAGCCAGGGCTATAAAGAGAAACCCTGTCTCGAAAAACCAAAAAAAAAAAAAAAAAAAAAAAAAAAAAAAAAAAAAAAAAAAAAAAAAAAAAAAAAAAAAAAAAAAAAAAAAAAAAAAAAAAAAAAAAAAAAAGCACAGTTTTCTCAAAAGGCAAATCATCTGCCCAGTGTCTAATTAGTTTTAAAAATTTGAATAGATAAATCCCACCAATATTGGATCTTGTGTCCTTGCACCTAACATAAATTTTCCATTACCAGTTTATGACCTTTAGTTATCATGTAATGGTTTCACAGATCCTCTAGAAGGAAAGTTTTCCCTTATCATAATTTTTTCATGCTTTCTATTTTAGTACAATTAGCCTATGGCACATGAATGTTTACAGAGCCCTAATTACAGCCATCACACTATAGAATACTCACATTACTTGTATAAATTTACAAGTTCTGTATAATCACTATAGCAATTAAGAAATCATTCATCTGTCTATATAACATTACTTCCTCTAGCTCCTCCATTGGGGACCCTGTGTTGCATCCAATAAATGACTGTGAGCATCCACTTCTGTATTTGCCATGCACTGGAGAGTATATTTTCATTGATCTGCAGAAAATTCATCCAATAGGGTGAGCAAATGCCCAAGAATAATTAGACTAATTAAATAATGGAAGGAAAGGCATATAAGCAACAAGAATCAATCTTGAGATGAAAATTTTGAAGCTTTTCAATTCAGAATTTACCCATCATATTCCATGCAAAAACAGCTGCCCATTTCAAGGAAATTCATCTCTTAGCCTTATCTTCTTCTAGATGGCTCCTGACAGCAGCTATATTCATCCAAGTAGCCAGAAACTGAAAACAACCTAGATGCCCTTCAGCTGAATAATGGAGAAAGAAAATATTGTACATCTACACAATGAAATACTATTTAGTCATTAAAAACAAAGATGTCATGCATTTTCCAGGCAAGTTGATGGGAATTGAGACTATCATCCTGAGTAAGATAACCCAGACTCAAAAGGAAATGCATGGTAAGTACTCACTGATAAGTAGATATTAGCCATAAAATGCAGGATACCCATGCTACACTCCACAGACTCAAAGAAGCTAAACAAGAAGAAAGACCCAAGGAAGGATGCAAGGATGCTTGAATCTCACTTAGAAGGTGGACTAAAACACTTATAGGAGACCCTGATAAAGGGAAATTTTTGGGAGCAGGAAGGGGAATGGAGAACTTTGGGATCAAGTATGAGGAGAGAAAGGAGAGAGGGCAAGTAGTCTAGAAGAATGAATGAAAATCTGCATCTGATGAGGTTAGTGGGGGTTAGCGTGTTATTGGGGAGACTCCCAGGCATCCAAGGGGATAAACTTAGGTGAGACTCATAGAAGTAGGGATATGGAGCAGAAGAGGATACCTCATGAAGCCAGGCAGCAAGCATCTGAGCAATAGGGGGTCCAACACACCCACAAAACTTTTGACCCAAAACTTATCATGTCTGCAAGAAATGCAGGAATAAGGGATAGAGCAGAGCCTAAGGAAATGGCAAACCAGTAACCAGCTCAACTTGGGATCTATCCCACAAGTAAGCACAAATCCCTGACACTATTAAAGCTACTCAGTTAGATTTACAGATAGGAACCTAGTATAACTGTCTTCTGTGAGGCTCCACCCACCAGCTGACTGAAACAGATAAAGAGACCCACAGCCAAACATTGGATGGAGCTCAGGGAGCTCAGGGACCCTTATAGAAGAGATCGGGGAAGGATTTAAGGCCCTGAAGGGACAAGAACTCCACAGGAATACTGTCAACTAAACTAGATCTGTGGGGGCTCTCAGAGACTTAAACACCAACAAAGGAGCATACATGGGCTAGACCTAGCACTGCGCCCCCCCCCGCAGGAATAGCAGATATGTAGCTCAGTCTTCATTGGATCCTCCAATAACTGGATTGTGGATAACCCCTAAACTGTTGCATGTGTGTAGGATACCCAGGGGGGGCCCTTTACCTTCTCAGAGGAGAGGTGAGGATACAGTGGAGGGAATGTATGAGGGTATGATATAGAAAGGGACTGTGATCAGGATGTAAATTAAATAAAGTATTTTCAAAGATATAAATAAATTAATAAAATAAGCTCCAAATAGTCAGCTGGTAAGGGATGATTTTCCTCTTTACAATATAAACTGATGATTTTCAAAGATGAACATGATAGCATTTTTCATATTTTATTTTGGCTCTTGTTATGGAATCTGATAATTTCATGGAAAAAAGCTAAAATTTCCTAATCACAGGTATGTAATATATTGTGTATTACTGTCTTCTTATATTAAGAGGAAAGAAAAGAGTAATTTTTACTTCTTTAGTAACTGAAAATGTAATTTTAAGATTAAAACATGATGACATATTTATTGATTTCAATGTTGATACTGTACAATCATTTTTATATAATTTTGTGAATAACAAGATTAAATGCCTCTGAAAATTTATAATTTATCTTGATATTAGACTTGAGCCCTATAGCATATCCTTATATTTTATAGCATGGTATTTTGAACAGGTACTTGTTATACAAATATCACTTTAGTTGGTAATTATTTAAAATATTCTCAATAAAATAATAAAAGATATTAATGTTGCATACCTTACCAACAATTTATTATTAGGTTATTAAACATATAAGGTAGGAAAAAATTTATGCATATGTAATAAAACAAGGAGGGCAAAGTTATAATATATTGCATATTTAACTGATTTAACTCAGTGAATAAACCCAGTATATGTGTTTATGTTGAAAAATATTGGATGTTTATTACAGAATTTTAGATTAATTTTCTGCACAAAATACTTGTGGTATATAGTTATTTGAATTATAATTATTAAGTTTTTATTAATTGTGCAAGAACCAGAAAGTAAAGTTGTATGAGTGTGTGTGTTTTGGATTTTGTATATGGATCCTGTGTGTTTGTTGAAGACAGAGCTCAATGTGATTTCTCTCCCTCCACTCCCTAACCCCCTCTCTCCTTCCTTCTTTTAAGCTTTTGAGACATAGTATTTCACTGAACCTGTAGATTTTCATTTTAGCTAGAATGACTGACTGGCAAACTCTTGGCTACATCTGTCTCTACTCCTTTCCCCAGACTAGGGTCACTGAGGTGCAGTATATTTCCTGGCATTCATAAGGGCAGTGGGCATCCAAACTCGAGTCCTGCTCTGATTTGAATCCATAGCTTTGTTAAAACACTCTGCCCTAAAGCAACTTGGAGAGGATTTATTTGGCTTAACCTTCTAGACTATAGTCCATCACAAAGAGGTCAGGGAAGGAACTCAAATAGGACACCTAGAGGATGAGTGCTTACTGGTTTGCCCTTTAATTGACACTGAACTAGCTTTTTTTTATACAACGAAGAACTACTTCCCAAGGATAGAACCACCCAAAGTGGGCTGAGCATACCACTTCAATATTTAAAAAAAACTTTCTCACAGAAAAGGGTTCAGTGTAGTCTCTTTGGGAAAAATTGGTTTCCCAATTGTAATTTCATCATATAACTCTGTGCTATGTCACATATATCTGGTGCTAAGTAGGCTAAGTCTCCATGCTTACAAAGCAAACATTTTATTCACTGAGTTTTCTTCTCAGCCACAAAGAAATCTTTTTTTATTAAAGGGGCACATATGTTTACTGGTAAAAGTTTAGTGATTCAAGATTCTTTAAATATTGTTCACTGTTTATTATTGTGACTTTTGAAAAGTCAATTCATGGAGTCCTGTTTTTGAACTATAATTTCAAGACAATGTAGAATTTGTTTAACTTTTCTATTGAAAATATTTTAATTTTTCATGATTTTTACATTATTACTCATCTAGTCTTAATGTCATCTTTATAATAATTTCTTAGATTTATCAAAAATATTATTGAATATTTTATTAAAATTCTAATTTTATTAAATTCTGTCAAAACAAATGAATTATTGTTTTATATTTATTCAGTATAATCTTTAAAAATTAAAAGAAAATTTAAAAAAATGAGTGGACTATGAATTCAGAAAAAAAAAAATGCATTGGTGTGCTGAATAAATAGTTAAGAAATACTGCTTGTTCAAAAAAGAGTAAATAAAAACTAACATTGAAAGAAAGGCATGAAGATTTATCAGCTAATTCTTATAAAGCTTTTTAAATTTTCTCCATATGATGTTCTTTTATTATATAGTCTTTATTACCATCACATTCTTTACCTTACTCAGTCACTTCCTCTTTCAAATTGTTCTTTTAGTTTCATGTCTTAAAAATGCATTGTACTTTTGAAATGGGAAAATGTGTTTTTTTCACTTCTGAGTTTATTCAGTTTTATTTTCTTGATGAGTTCTTTTTTACTTTAATGAGTTAAATATTTTCAAAGTTCATCTTTCCACTTTGCATACTTTTATAAAGAGAACTGTATCCTGGTGATCAATCTGATCAACTGCCTAGGTGGTCAGGTATCAAGTATAAACAGATGAGTAGGATGTTACAAATCACTTAAACTCTTTGCCAAAACGAATTTATCCACAGTGCTCAAATGAATATAATTTACCCAGTGAATTATGTAAAAATATCCCTGCACAGCTAGAAAATATTAAGATCACTTTGTCTCTAAATTAACATTACTGTCTCAGTGGTTCTTGAAGACATAATTTGAGCCATTCCTGTTTTCTTTAAACTGTTTATTTTTGTATATAGAATCTTCACATCTGAATGGGCTTTGACCAAATGTGGAAAAACAAACAAACAAACAAACAAACACACAAACCCAGCGTTTCAGAGTATTTTTATTTCTTAAAATAATTCTGAACCATGCTTGTAGGAAACCTCACACTTTCACTACCAAAATAGCTTTATAAATGTAAGCTGCAAGATCTTCTTCACAAGTTGTGTTTCTGATGATAAAAGATAGTTGTATATAGCTCTATATCCAAAGTGAAGCAAAAATACCCCTTCTTTTCATTCCATCACTAAACTTTGAAATAACTTGTGTGTTAATATTGAAACACACATATTCTACTTTTCTTACTTTAGTATGTGACACCTATTTTTCCTCTACTAAAATAATGTTTTGAAAGCCAACTCACTTCTCCATTTTTACCTACAGAACACTTGACAGTTTTGAAAATATCACTTTTATTAAAACACCCTTTTCTTCAGTTTCCTGAATGTGTGGATATGGAGGTTTGTTCTTACACTGTTTTATTGTTAATTTTAGAGTGCTAATGTATATCCACATAAGTATAGACAGACAGACAGACAGACACACAAACACGCATGTGTGCATATGTGTATGAGTGAGTGTGGGTATGTGTATACACATACCCATAGAAAGCAAACCTAAATTTCTGTTGTCCAAGTTTATTTTGGTTTTCAGATGCTATTATCCCTGGTGGCAGAATATGATTATCATGCTCATTTATATTCAGTTCAGAATTTCTAAATCTTTGTCTTTGAAGGCACATATACTTGTACCTTATTTACTTTTAATTGCATGCTAATTTACTGGGCATCATACAAAGGTAGTGTTTATTATCCAGTGTTACCACAATTCAATAAACACATTAATGTTTATGACTTATGGTCATGAACAAATTTAATGAGGGTCCATTACATTTACTTTCATATTCCCAAATTTTGAAAGGACGTTACTGCTAATCTTTCTATAGGCCATAACTTGGCAACTCAACAATGGAAAGAGAACAGGAACGCTCCTTCTTTGAAACCAAAACATATCTAATTGCCTTCTTTCTTTTTCAGTTTATGACACTTTGCTCAAGGGTTTTTATATATTTGAAATAGAGGGCTATAGAGAACCGGTACTGCTTGATTGTAAATTTTGTGAAGTTGCTCTGGCTTTATATCTGAAAAATAAATTGAGTCCTTGGAACTTTATAGAAGAAAGTATAAAATGTCAGTGACTTCAGTATCTGAGTCATCAGAGGTAGCTTTACCAAATCAACAAATATCACTATTCCAGAATTTTGAAAGCTAGAGTGCCATATAATCAGCAGGAAAATACAAAATTATACAGTGCATATATAATGCACTTATAGGATATGACTCATGTATTCTTTCTTCAGTAATGGTTTTTATTAATGAAAACATGTTAAGGAAAATGCTTAAAATTTTCCTATTCTTTGCTTCAAAATACATGCAACAACAATTGCTTTAAGCTACTTGACTAATCTATGAATTAATCAAGATTCACAAACCTGAAATGATTTTTGTTAACTTTATTGAATTAAGCAATATCTAGCAGGGTTGTCCAAACTTGTCATGATGCACCATGGCATCGTTATTTACAGTTATTTCAGACCTCATTCACAATGATAAGATATTTCTGTCCTCTGGACCTAGTTGGAAGATGTAGATCATAAGAGATGAGTTCTGGAAAGCTGTATCTTGCCCAGGTCTCTTTCTGTATTTTCTTTTTCTCCACTTCTTGACTTCTGAGAAGTGAAGAGCCATCTCAGCCATATAGTCCCAGTGTCACCATACACTGTTTAAATGTATGGGTCTGAGTGATCATAGTTAAAACTTCTGTGAGCCACATTTTCTTCTCTTTATTGATTCAGTCATATATATTTGTTACAACAATTAATACCACTAATTAATCTCATTAATATATAAAAGTTTGCATTGTAGCTGTTAAATTAATTTGAATAAAATAGCCTCTAAGATTATACAGTTTTCTAAGTCACATCTATCATACTTTACCCAGCTACCATAAATATTTCTAGTCTAGTTCATATATGACTAAATGATATTTTCTAGAATTCATAGTTTTAGTGAGTATAGAAGCAAATTAGTAAAGCTAATTTCCAGGCTGTAAAGCTAAAATTCAGATTCAAGTATCAATGCAGTCATCTAGTCTTTTTTAGAACTTTTATATTTTATCACACCAATTTCTATACATGGTTTTATAGTTCAAATGAATATTTTCTTGATATATTTAAATAATAGAAACATCTTGATATATGAACATTGAGTTTTGAAATAATGGCAGAAAATTACTGGTATGCATACCTTTATGTTCAAGAAACTAAAAGTTCATTTTACAGGGAAAACAAAGATTAGGCTACATTACAAATATTTAGCTAAAGCTGAGACAAATATTTAATGCTATAAAACAATTATCCAATTATAAGATTTTTTGAGACAGGATCTGTCTGTTTAGTCCTGGATCACCTGGAACTCTCTATGTAGACTTGACTGACCTTGAACTCATAGAGAACCACCTGTCTCTCAAGTGATTTGTTTGAAGTTGGCTTCATTTTACGAATAATTTTAATAGCATAATTCCAAATTAGATAGCAACTGTCACATTATTTTTATAGATTTAAGGAAACCTATGTATTATCTTGTATTAACACATCTTTCCTTTACTATAGCATTGTGAATCCCATGAGCTCTTTTTAGTTTCTCTGTTGAAATTAAATCTAGTCTAAGTAACATGGATCATACATTACTAAGCAACCTAAAATTTCTCTCACTTTTATATTTCATAATGAATAATGTCTTCACATAACACACATTGTGTGAGAACTAATATTACCCTTGAAAATTTGCCTTATTGCATATCATTCACATGTTCTGTTGTTCAGTTATAAAAGGAAGAAATTAGTGTACTCGAGAAAGATGGTGAACTTCAGGGATTTATGTACTCTTGACTTATTATACTCTAATTTTTCTCTTAAGTGTTAAGCTCTGCACTATAACTCACATTTATACCGCATGTCAACAACTTCAACAACAGTTACTTTTGAATTTTCTTTTTCTTTCTTTCTTCCTTCCTTCCTTTCTTTCTTTCTTTCTTTCTTTCTTTCTTTCTTTCTTTCTTTCTTTCTTTCTTTCTTTCTTTCTCGAGCTTTTAAAGATGATTTATTTATTTGTTTGTTTGTTTGTTTGTTTGTTTGTTTATTTTAGCCCTTGATTCAATTATTTTATTCTCTTTTTAAATCTTTTTTTAAATTAGATATTTTGTTAATTTACATTTCAAATGCTATCCCGAAAGTTCCCTCTCCCCTCACCCTGCCCTGCTCCCCTGCCCACCCACTCCCACTTCCTGGCCCTGTCATTCCCCTGTATTGGGGCATAAAAAGATTGCAACACCAAGGGGCCTCTCTTCCCAATGATGGCTGACTAGGCCATCTTCTGCCACATATGAAGCTATAGACATGAGCTCTGGGGATCCTGGTTAGTTCATATTGTTGTTCTTCTGAAAGGGTTGCAGACCCCTCCAGCTCCTGGGGTTCTATCTCTAGCTTCTCCATTGTGGGCCCTGTGTTCCATCATATAAATGACTGTGAGCATCCACTTCTGTGTTTGCCAGGCACTGGCATAGCCTCATATGAGACAGCTATATCAGGGTCCCTTCAGCAAAATCTTGCTGTCCTATGCAATAGTGTCTGAGTTTAGTGACTGATTATGGGATGAATCCCCCATGGGGTAGTCTCTGGATGGTCCATCCTTTCATCTTAGCTCTAAACTTTGTCTCTGTAACTCCTTTCATGGGTATTTTGTTTCCTATTCAACTATTGAATTTTCTAGAGATATCTGGGTGTCTACTTGATTGCTTTGGAGATGATACTATGTCGAAACAGGTTGAGTAGAGTACATAGGGATAACAATGTAAAGAGGAAAGACTTAAAGCCACTTACACAAAGCTTTTTTGAACCCTCATTATTTCTTGGTTCACTGTGTGCATACTTGAAATATTGTATGAGTATCGGAATGGCTGTATCAGTCTTAACTACAGCAACATTGATAAACAATGTTTCCTGCATAATAACAACTTATGAATAACTAAATATTGACGTCAATTTTAATCAATATCTATGCCATTTTTTTACTTTTCCTAAAGTGTACAAATCTTAAACAAAAATCTTTCTTTATGATTTTTTGTGTAAAACTACAAAAGTGCCTTAAAAGTGAAATTATCTAGAATTAGATAACTCAGTATGTAAGAACATTTCCTGTTATTTCAGAGGACTAGAGTTCTGTTCCCAGTACTCATCTTAAAACCCCCTATATATCAAGGGGATCTGATGCCCCTTTCTCTTTACCATGATTATGTCATACAAATAGAAATATAAATGCACACAAATAAATACAAAATTTTATTAAAAAAATAATTTTTCTTACCTGAGAAATAAAAAGAGGTTCCTCTAATGAATTGAGCTTTCAACTCAAATATGAATAACAAATACAAATAGTTTTACATCAGGGTGTAGATATGTGCTGAAGTATTATTAGAAAAGTGTTGTTATATATACATATACATATACATATACATATACATATACATATACATATATTTATGTTACGTTTTATGCCATTAAATATCACTTCTCCATGAGGATTTTTAATGATATGCTGTACCATTGGACTAGCTAGAAATGAAAGCAGTCTTGATTCTTGAAGAATAGATAATTAATTTATATGAGCTGCACTTTATGTGCTGGAGATTAAATCTAAGACATTATGACATTATGAATGTCATATAAATGCTCTACAATTTAGATGTATTTCCAATTTCCTAGTTTTATTTCTGTTATTATGATGAGCACCATAGCCAAAAGCAATATGAAAAGAAAGAAATTTAGTCATGTTAGAGGTTACCATCCATAGTCTAGGGAAGCCAAGAGAGGAATTAAAGCAAGCATGGATATCAGAAGCCATGAAGGAAAGTTGCTTACTGGCTTGAATCCTTTGGCTTGCTTACCTTCCTTTCTTGTACAATCTGAGCCCAAATCCACATGGATGGCATCACCTCGTTTACTGGACTCTCCCAGATAATTTAAAAAATTGAGAAATTCACCACAAACATATCCACAAACCAATCTGATAGAGGCAGTTCCTCAGATGAGATTCCTTCTTTCAGGTATATTAAGTTGGAAAATGAAGCTGACTATGATACCTAGTAATACTTTTATAAAGACAATGTTTGACTATATGGTTTAAGCTAGACTTGAACTGCTTATGCTTCCTAGGCTAGCCTAGACCTTATAATCCTAGTGCTTCAGGGAACATGGATTATAGGCATATGACACTATGTCTACACATATGCATATTTAATATTTTAAATCTTCTGCTGGTTACTAGTCTGTCCTTCCAAACACACTGCATTTCAACAATTTTATCCATATAGATATATACATTAGCAAAATGTTCTCAAGTATATAAGAAAAATACAAACTTCCTAATGTATATATCAGCACTAAAACCATAATACCCTCGTATGTAATCTTATTGAAGGAATAAAACATCTAACATATTAAGAATAGAATTAAAAACAATATGCAATTGATTGTTAGATAGTTTGGAGTTAATAATATAGAAACATTTTCTACCTAAATTCGATTTTAAAAAGTCTGAAATAATGGAATATGCAGTTAGCATAAGCATATATCTTTTTTCTGCCATTATTCTCTGTTCAAAACAGCTTCTTTGCTTGATGAGAGCCACTGCAACTCACCAAGAGATTAGAGATGTCTTTTAAGCCCTCTTATTAAAGAAAAAAGAGTATTATCTTGGATTTATCAGGTTGGCAGGAAAAACCTTCATATTGAAAAATAGCCAATGGCAAAGAATTAAATGTCAGGTCTCTTAATCCTCAAATAAAAAAAATTCAATATTCATAGTTACTTGCAGAATTTTAAGTCATTCTAATTCAAGAAATACTTTATTAATACTTGAATAATATTAGAACACTTGGAAAATATTTTTTTAAAATGGATGTATTAGTAAGGCTGAGTAATATGTTATAAAGTTAGTATATATAAATTTCATTATTATTTCTATAAAATATGAAAATATCAATCAATAAGAGGATACATATATGGAGAGATATTTGTTTTGTGCTGGCACATATATTTGTGTCTCAGTGTTTGTTAAAGAACGCAAAATATTATTAAATACATTTCTTTATATTTTAACATTTCTACTATATTTGCCTTTTGACTCTTCTAAAAACTCTGCTAGGGAAGCCATATAGCATCTATTTTGGTACAGTGTTACCAGATCCATGAAGAGTGAATTATTCTTCAGGAAGAGAGTAGAGAACATTCCATAACTTAAAATTGAAAGAAGCAGTAATTTTCAAAAAAAAAAAAAAAAAAAAAAAAAAAAAAAAAAAAAAAATTTAAAAAAAAAAAAAAAAAAAAAAAAAAAAAGTGGTAATGTACCTTTAATTTCCCATCTACTTAATTTAATGACAACATGCCTATATCATAGGAGTAGAAACTATATTGAAAATAAAAATTAAATTGATGAAATATTTGAAAACTAATGTACAAGCATTATATGAATAGACAGAAGATGTAGCTCATTTGCCATTTGACTTTAGAAACCCAAGTCACAGCTTTTTGAGGGATATAGTAAAATGGTGCCCATTGATAGCTGAATTTAGATTGGGTGTTATTTCTATGGTGAAGAAGGTATAGAAATTTTTTAAGAGAAAAGCAGCAAAGCCAGGAACTTTATAGTAGTTGAAGACAACTATTTTGGCTGTTATATCTTGTAGAGAAAATTATGGCTGAAATTTGTTTCAAGATAGTATGTTGTAGTCATTCATTAATGAATGATACCCCCTAGGTATGTTTGTAGTAAACATTTACAAATATTGTGTTGTTTATTTTCTTAGCAGCTGTGGCGATATACAATGAAAACTGTTGAATAACACTGAAAGATAATTTATATTAACTGGAGTTCATACTAGCTTTATGCTTTATTTTAAGTAGATGTTAATGCTTCATAACACTTTTAAAAGTCTTCAGACCAACCCTTTTTCTTCCTTACTTGTAATTACTCTTATTTTCATCTTTATTTGAATTTTCTTCTATTTTTTTTGTAAATTCTACTTTCTATTTCTAAGTTTGCTGACTGCTTGCAGGCATCAGAAAAGGTATTTACTTCCCTACAGATGGCCTCCACTTCCCTGAGCATAAAGCGAGAAGACGATCAGGGGAGGGAAGTAAGGATAGGACTAGAAGGAGAGGAGGAAGAGGGACTGTGATCAAGCTGAAATTAAATAACCAAAAAAGTAGATAAAAAGATACTGTGCCATAAAAAGAATATTGGTGATATATCTGCTATTCTAGAACACACACACACACACACACACACACACACACACACACACACACAAAACATGTCCATATTTTTGCTCATAATCATGATGATTAGAAGCATTATGATAAGTAGTCTCAAAGACACTATTCCATTGAATTGTAAATCTCCCATGATGCACACGAAAGAAAAAAATTTTTTCTTTATGAATTGTGGAGTAATTTTTAAAAAAAATATATTTGAGGTTTCTTAGAAGAATTTGGATTATAATGTATGTTAACTACTCCTTTTAAAAGGAAGATTTAGCTTACCATCTTTTCAGTCTGCACCTACACCTACACCCTGGGCAGACTGCAATGCTTACCACCCTCTCTGCACCCCATAGCCAGCCTTGAAGGTCTGCCCTAACCAGGGACACAGGATGCCTGCACTAACCAAAATCAGCAAGCACTGCATGCTTCCTAGAAGGCCTGTTCTAACCTAGGTCACAAAGCTCTACCTGGACCCAAGGAGGCCTGCTCTGATCCAAGACAGCAAGGGGAGTTAACAACAGAGATAACCAGATGGGAAAAGGCAAGTGCAATAACATAAAAAACAGAATCCATTGTAATTGGGCACTATCAGAGCTCAGTTCCTTTACCACAGTAAGCCCTGGATACCCTAACATACTTGAAGAGCAAGTTTCTGTCCTATAATCCCATCTCAGGAAGTGATAGAGGCCTTTAAAGAGAAAATATATATCTCCATTAAAGAAATTTAGAAAAACAGGTAAAAACCCTTAAAGAGGAACAAGAAAGAAAGAAAGAAAGAAAGAAAGAAAGAAAGAAAGAAAGAAAGAAAGAAAGAAAGAAAGAAAGAAAGAGAGGGAGGAAGGAAGGAAGGAAGGAAGGAAGGAAGGAAGGAAGGAAGGAAGAAAGGAAGGAAGGAAGGAAGGAAGGAAGGAAAAGAAAAAAGAGAAGAGAAGAGAAGAGAAGAGAAGAGAAGAGAAGAGAAGAGAAGAGAAGAGAAAAGAAAAGAAAAGAAAAGAAAAGAAAAGAAAAGAAAATTCCTTAAGGAGATACAGAAAAATACAATCAAACAGGTGAAGGAACTGAACAAAACATTCCAAGACCTAACAATGGAAATAGGAACAATGAAGAAATCATAACTGGAGCCAACCCTGAAGACTGAAAACAGAGGAAAGGGATCAGGGGCTACAAATGCAAGTATTGTCAACAAAATACATGCAATCGAAGGGATAATCTCAGACATAGAAAATACCACAGAAGATATTGCCATATTGGTCAAAGAAAATGAAACTGTAAAAAGTTCCTAACCCAAAACATCTTGAAAATTTGGGACACACTGAAAAAGATCAAATCTAACAATACCAGGAATAGAAGAGGGTGACAATTTCCAGTTCAAAGGGTCAACTTCAACATAATCTTAGAAGAAATCTTCCCTAACCAAAAGAAAGAGATGGGCATGAACATACAAGAAGAATACAGAACAGACTAAACAGATTGAAACAGAACAATCAAGCCATGTAATAATCAAAACACTAAATGTAAAGAATGTAGAAAAATATTAAAAGCTGTAAGGGAAAAATGCTAAGTAACATACAAAGTCAGGCCTATCAGAAATATACCAGATTCTCAACAAAGATGCTAAATCCAGAAGATTCTTGACAGATGACATGCATACCTTAAAATACCACAAATGCCAACCTAGACAACTATACACAGCAAAACTCCCTATCATCAGAGATGGAGAAAACAAGACATTCCATGACAAAACCAAATATAAACAATATCATGCTACTAATCCCGCTCTACAAAGCATACTAGAAGCAAAAGTCCAATAGAAGGAGGGTAACTACACCTAAGAGGACACAACCAATTAATCATGTCGCAACAAACCAAAAGAAAGAGAATCACACACACATAAACACCCCACCTAAAACAACAAGAATAACTAACAATCATTGGTCTTTAATATCTCTCAGCATCAATGAACTAAATTCCCCAATAAAAAGACACAAGCTAACTGACTGTATTTGTAAACAGGATGCAGCATTTTGCTGCATAAAAGAAGCACACCACATCAACAAAGACAGAGATTACTTCAGAATAAATGGCAGGAAAACCAAATATACTTAATCTAATAGAAGCAAAAGTGGAAAATAGGTTCAAATGCATTGGGACATGGGAAAAGTTCATGGACAGAACACCAATGGCTCAAGCTATAAGATCAACAATTGATAAATGGGACTTCATGAAACTATAAAGCTTCTGTAAAGCAAAGAACACTGTCAATAGGACAAATTGGCAGCCTATATAAAGATTAGGAAAAGTTGTTCACTAACACTACTTCTGATAGAGGACTATTGTCCAAAATATATAATGAATTCAAGAAGATAGACTCCAAAAGGGGAAAAAAAAAACTTAATTAAATGGGGTACAGAGTTGAAAAGAGAATTCTCAACAGAGAATTCTTGAATGGCTAAGAAGCACTTTAAGAAATGTTGAACATCCTTAGTCATCAGAGAAATGCAAATCAAAATGACTTTGAAATTCTACCTTACACCAATCAGAATGATTAAGATAAAAAATTCAAGTGACAACTTGAAGAATCAGCTATACTGATCCTAAGCATATACCCAAAAGATGCTATACTATAACACAAGTACTACTATGTTCCTAGCAGCCTTACTTGTAACAGCCTGAAACTGGAAACAACCCAAAAGTTTCTTTTGTAACTGTGATTCATTTACAAAATGGAATACTACTCAGCAATCAAAAATGAGATCATGAATTTTACAGGCAAATGGATGGAACTAGAAAATATTCTGGTTGAGGTAACTCAGACCTGAAAGGACATGCAGGGCATGTATTAAATGATACCTGGATATTACCCCAAAAGTGCAAAATACCTACCTATGATCCAACCCATAGACCTTAAGATATTTAACAAGAAGGAAGGCCGAAGTGAGGATGCTTCCATCCCATTTAGAAGAGGGAAGAAAATAATCATGGGAGTCAGAGGGAAGGTGGGACCTGGGTGAGAGAGGCGAGGGGGAGAGGAAATGGGGCATAGTCTGGTATGGGTGTAGACAGGACAAAAGCTTAGAAGGCCAGGAGAATAAATGGAAATTTCAGCTCTTGGGGTAGAGGGAGGCAGATTGGAGAACATCTAGAATGTCCCAGACATATGAGATATGAGAAGCTCCCAGGACTCAATGGGGGAAATTTTAGCCTTAATGCCCAACAGTGGGAAGATGAAACCTGACGAAACCACCTCCAGTAATTAGACTGGGCCTCCAGTAGAGGGATGGGGACACAAACTCACTTTCAAAATCTTTGACCCAGAATTGTTCCTATCTAAAAGAAAATTTACTCTCATACAGGAAAATGGGAGGGGAAGGGCAGATGTAGGGTTGGCAGAGTGGTAACTAGGAAGTGGGATATCATGGGATGGGGGATTGGTGAAGGATTTAACTGGGAAGTGGGATATAATTTGATATGTACATAAATGGAATGATTAATAATAACTAAAGAAAAAGACATACATTGACAAAAATGGAGCAGAAAGTGAAAGAAAGGCTAGCCAGTGACCAGCCTAACTTGGGATTCATCCCATTTGTAGGGACCAAACCCTAAATTATTGTTTAAATAAATTAATATATAGTATAGGCCATAACTTGGAACATTTTTTAGTGCTTTGTGGTGTGTTTGTGTGTGCAAGCGTGTGAGTGAATGCATGTATGAGTATGTCTGTAACAATACTAATTGGGATACATTTCTAAATATTCTTTTAGTTGATAAAAAATAAAAATGTGAAATTTCCTATATGTAAATAATAGATATATTCAATTTAAAGAAATCATAATATAAATGTTCTTTCTAGTAATTGAGAAGAAATAATTGGTAGACATCACCACAAAAAATAAATAGCCAGTAATATCATAGTTAGGACCTTAAGATATAAAATTATGACAGAATAGACAGAATATCAAGTGCTATACATTTTCAGTGAAGCAAATTAGGGCAAATCCAGTTGAATAGTGTAAGCTTTGTACTATAGCTCTGTTGACACCTGGTTGTTTATTTTTGTTCTGGTAAAGAATTCCAGCACCTGTCTAAGTTCTCCATTTTCAAAAGGCTAATTCTTCATGAAACTGTCAATAGTTTAAAACTTCTAGTGCATAATATGTATGTATGTATGTATATATATATATATATATATATATATATATATATATATATATATATATACATCAATAATAATCAATAATACATATT
This sequence comes from Mus minutoides, assembly GCA_902729485.2. NCBI lineage: Eukaryota > Metazoa > Chordata > Mammalia > Rodentia > Muridae > Mus > Mus minutoides. Next base: position 2,042,396 of record LR753306.1, on the reverse strand, counting down.
TAAAATAATTTAACTAAGTTTTTATCAATCAATCATACTGTTGCTAGCTTAGATCTCACATAATTTAATTCTTTTATATATAAAGAGATAAAAAGAGAATAATAAATACAATTATAACAAAACCAGAAATTTGTATGGCTTGAGATATAATAAAGGGATCATATATAGTAACTCTGGAATTTCTTTAAATATTTCAGGTCATCTACCTTTCAAAGACAGGGTTGTAGCAAAATATGCTTTGAAAGTCACCACATTAAAAAAGTAAAGGGTCCCAGATGGAGAAGTTGGAGAAGGGACTGAAGGAGCTGAGAGGATTTGCAGCCCCATTGGGGGAGCAGCAGTGCCAATCTGCCATATCCCTCAGAGATTCCTGGAACTGGACCACCAAACAAATAGTACACATGGAGGGACCCATGGCTCTGGCCATGTAAGTGGCCAAGGATAGCCTTGCTGGACATCAGTGGGAGGAGTGGCCTTTGGTCCTGTGGGGGTTCAATGCACCAGTGTAGGGGAAAGCCAGGGCAGGAAGGCAGGAGAGGATGGGTGAGCACCCTCATAGTGGCAGGGGAGGAGAATGGTATAGAGGTTTTCTAGAGGAAACATTTAAAATATAAATAATGAAAATATCCAATAAAAAAGTAAAGGGGATCAATGTTTATAAATACACATAAATATTGTTCATATTTCAAACTGAGATAACCTCTAAACTAAGAAAACCTGAAATTTTCATATGTCAATTATTACAGCTAACTTATTGATTCAACAGTATTGTGAGATACAAAATAACAGTCAAATGGCATATCTAGTAGCCTCTCTGAATAGCCTGCTATCCCAGGTCAGGATACAAGGAACAGATATAATCATAAACCAACATACAAGAAGCCAATAGCCAACATCAAGCTAAATATAGAGAAATTAAAAACAACTCCACTAAAATCATGGTCAAATACAGACTGCCTACTCTCTCCTTATCTAGTCAATATAGTAATTAAACTTCTAGTCAGAGTAATTTAACAACAAAAGGAGATCAAGGGGATAAAAATTGTAAAGAAAGAAGTCAAAGTATCAATATTTGCAGATGATAAGATAGTATACATAAGAGACCCCACATATTCTACCAGAGAATAACTACAGCTAAAAAATAGCATCAGTAAAATTAATTCAAAGAAATCAGTAGTCCTCCTTTATACAAATGACAACCTGGCTGAGAATTATGGAATCAACACCTTTTACAATAGCCATGAATAGAAGTGAAAGATATGTATGATAAGAACTTGGTGTCCTTGAATAAAGAAATGGAAGAAGATAACAGAAGATAGAAAGATCTACTAGGCTCATGGCTTTGCAGGATAAACATAATGAAAATGACCATGTTACCCAAATCAATCTACAGATTCAATGCAATCCCCATCAGAATTTCAACAGAATGTGTATAGACCTTAAAAGAGAAATTGTCAGCTTTGTATCAAAAAGTAAATGCCCTGGATAGCCAAAGAAATCCTGAAGAGTAAAAAGACTTCGGGAAGAATCACCATTCCTGATGTCAAGCTTTAGTACTGAGCAATAGTGATAAAACTGCACACTATTTATACATAAACAGACAAATTGATCAATGGAATTGAATCAAAGACCCAGAAATAAACCCACATATCTATAGACACTTGATTTGATAAAGTCAAAATTATACAATGGAAAAAAATCATCTTCAACAAATGGTGCTGGTCTAAGTAGATGTATACTTGTAGAAGAATTCAAATAGATGGATATTTATCACCCTGCACAAAACTCAGGTCCTAGTAGAACAAGTACTTCAACATAATACCAGATATACTAAAGCTCATGCAAGAGAAAGTGGGAAAGAACCTCAAAATCATTGGTATAAGGGAAAATTTCCTGAACAGAACATTAATGCCTCAGGTTCTAAGATCAATAATTGATAAATGGGACCTCATGAAACTGCAAATATTCTCCAAGGCAAAGACACTGCCAATATGACAACATGACAACCTACATACTGGAAAAGGATCTTCATTACCCCTATATCTGACAGAGGGCTAATATCCAAAATTTACAAATAACTCAAGAAGTTAAAGACCAAAAACCCTCCCCCCGCCCCCCCCCAAAAAAAAAAAACAATTAAAAATGGAGCATAGTGCTAAACAGAAAATACTCAACAGAGGAATCTTATATGGCTGAGAAGCATTTGAATAAATGATCAAAGTCCTTAGTCATCATGGAAATGCAAATCAAAACAACTCTGAGATTCCATCGTACATCAGTCAGTATGGCTAAGATAAAAATTTCAAGTTATAGCACCTACTGGCAAGATAAACACTCCTCCATTGCTGGTGGGAGTGCAAACTTGTACAACTACTTTGGAAATCAATTTGGCAGTTTTTCAGAATATGGGGAATCACTCTACATCAAGACCTAGCTATAGCTCTCCTGGGCATATACCCAAAAGATGCTTCACCATTCCACAAAGATACTTGCTCAACTATGTTCATAGCAGTGCTATGGTGCATATACACAAAGGAATATTATTCAGCTATTTAAAAGAAGACATCATGAATGGATTTTGAGAATATTATACTAAGTGAGGTAACCTAATCCCAAAAAGACATGCTTGCCATATACTCACTTATAAGTAGATATTATCCATAAATACAGGATACTCATACTAAAACTCAATGTTTCAAAGAAGGTAAACAAGAAAGAAGGTGCAATTGAGGATACTGGGATTTCACTTAGAAGGGGGAATAACATAGTCATAAGTACACATAGAGGGAGGGAACTGGTAGGAGCTGGAGATGGGGAGGAGAGTGGGGCTGTGGTGGTTCAGAATCAGGTGTTGGAAGGGCCAGGAAAGATGATCAGATAACAATGAGAATAAATGGAAATCTGCAACTGATGGAGGTAAAGAGGTAGGGATTATCTCCTGGATGAGTCAGAGTCCTGGGATAAGGGAGGCACCCAACAATCAATGGAAGTATATTTAGCTGTGCACAACATTGGAGATATGGTAGCCAGGCATGAACTGAAATGGAGTGATAAGGACACCAATCCACCCAGAAAAGTTTTGGCCCAAATGAAGGCATGGGGGATGAAACAGAGACTGAGGGAATGGCCAGTCAATAACAATTCCATGGGCAAGCACCAATCCCTCATACTATTAATGATACTATATTATATTTACAGACAAGTGCCTAACATGGCTGTTCTCTGAGAGTCTCCACCCAGCAGCTGACTCAGGCAGATGCAGATTCCCACAGACAAACGGTGGAGGGAACTTGGGAACTCTTATGGAAAAACTGGAGTAAATATTGTGGCCCCAAAGTAATAGGAACTCTACAGGAAGACCAACAGAGTCAGCTACCCTGGACCCTTGGGGCTACAAGAGCCTGAACCATCAACCAAAAGACATATGAAAAAGCTTCCCCACACATATGTAGAAAAAGTGCAGCTTGGCCTTCATGTGGGTCCAGAACAACTCTAAAGTGGTCTATTTCAAAATCTGTTCTCTGTCTGTGGGATATGTTCTTCTACATGGACTGCTTTTTCTGGCCTCACTGGGAAAGGATGCTTCTAGCCTCACATGACTTGATGTGCTAAAATGACGGGATATTGTGGGCACCCATATCATCTCATAGGAGGGGGTTTGGGGAAAAAATTGTGGGAGGGAGTGACTGGTAGAGGCAGTGAGGGGATCTAAATTGTATAAGTAAAATAATAAAAATATAAATATAAAATGTAGGTCTATGATTATACACTAAAAATGATGAATTAGCAAGCAAATATGTAATAAGTTGCACATAGAGCTATTAAATTTAATCAAGGAAATAGTGAAGGACTTTTGAAATGAAAGTCAGAAACCATTACTGAAATATATCAAATAAATCAAAAACTAATGGCAAGAAACTTTGGGTATTAATTGTGGAATATTAAATGTCCCTCATAGGTACATGTATAAAAGGCTCGCTTTCCAAATGATGGAGCTGTTTTTCTTGCTTGTGAGAAATATAAGGAAGGCCTAGTGAGAGGAATCAGCTGAATGTTTAAGAGCACTTGCTGCCTGTTTTAGTTAATGTTTCTATTTCTGTGAAGAAACACAATGACCAAAAGCCAGTTGAAGAGGAAATGATTTTTTTTTTTTTTTTGGCTTACACTTCCACATTGGTCACTTCCACATTGGTATTCATCATTGAAGAAAGTCAGAAGAATTCAAAGAGGGATGAATCATAGAGGCAAGAGGTGATGAAGAGGCCATGGTGGGGTGCTACTTACTAGCATGCTTTGACTGTCTTGGTCATTCTGATTTCTTATAGAATCCAGAACCACAAGCACAAGGATGATACTACCTATAAAGGGCTGAGCCCTTCCCCATTGATCATTAATTAAGAAAATGCCTTATAGATAGATCGTGGAGTTATTTCCTCAATCAAGGCTCCTTCTTTTCTGATGACTGCAGTTTGGCTCTAATTGACACAAAACCAGCCAGTATAATTGACCCCTTGTCAACTTGACACACAAAAGCATCATTATTTACCCACAACCCTTCCTTTCTTATTCACTTCTAAGTTCTCACATTAAAAACATGAGTACATTTAGTCTTTACAAATTCAAGCACATTCAAATTTCAGTCCCTCTGAGATATCCAATATCTCTAAAAGTCCAAAATTCCTTTTAGAAGTTCAAATTCTATTAGTTGTCTGCTCCTGTAAAAATCAAATTTAAATTTAATATCTTATTCAAGAAGGAAGAACCAAGGCACAGACAGACTCTGAACAATGTAAAACCAAACTTCAACAAGAAAAATATAATAATAAGTATATTAAATAAATATATACATATATTAAAATGTAATAAATAAATGTGGGTATCAATGTCCAATTATGTATGATTCACTCACAATTCTCTGAAAAATTTCAAAGGGCACATGTTACTTTTCTGACTCTTCTCTATGCAGTACATATACAACTTGTCTTCTAGGCTCTGTATGTTTTCACTTTTCCTCTGCTGCTGCTGTTCTTGGTGGGCATTCCATGGTATTGGCATGTCCAAAATGCTGGGGTCTTCTGCTAAAACTGGGCTACAGTTCACCAAGAGTATTGCATAGGCTCTTTTCCTGGTGCAAGCCTCAGATTCATTGACCCCTTCAGTCCTGGGACTTCCAGAAGAAGTGAAAGAAACATTAGGCCTAACTTGAGCATTGAAGAACTAAAACCCACCCTCTGAGAGACATACATCCTCAAACAAAGACCACATCCATAATAAGGCTATACCTTCTAATAGTGTCACTGCTGATGGGCCAAGCATTCAAACACAGAGTCTATGGAGACCATTCATATTGAACTGACTGCATTCCACTCCCTGGTCCACATATGTTTGTAGTCATAACATAATGCAGAGACAACTTCAGCCCTTCTTCAAAGTGGCCATAATCTATAACAGTCTCTCTCAAGCATGTTTAAATGCCCAAAGGTCAAAATCTTTTCTGAGATTTATGTCATCTCTTAAGTGTAATCCCCTAAAATTATAATGAAAAAGCATGTCATAAACTTCCAATATAAAATGGCCCAGAATATACATTGACAGCCAAAATGTTAGTGAAAGGAGCATAGTGAAGAAATACTAGACCAAAACACAGCTGAAAATGAGCTAGGCAATCTACAAAATCTGCATCTCCATTCTTCATGAGTGATGTCAAAGTAGTCTTCACATCTACTCATTTCAGCTTTGTTCAGCTTTGTTGTTGACTCCAGCGCTTTTTTTTGGGGGGGGGGGGCAGGGTTTCTCTTTATAGCCCTGGCTGACCTGGAACTCACTTTGTAGACCAGGTTGGCCTCGAACTCAAAAATCCACCTGCCTCTGCCTCCTAAGTGCAAGGATTAAAGGCATGTGCCACCACCACCCAGCCAACCAGCTCATTTCTTTATCTTGGGCTGGTTCTATTCCCTGTTAGCAGCTTTCCTCCATAGATATCCCATTATTCTGCTATCTCCAATATTTTGGGGACCCCAACGTTAGATAGAATTCACCTTCACGGCTTTACCCAATGGCCTGTCTGGGCCTGCATGCAGGGATATCCATGACACATGCCTAGCCTCAGAGGCTTTCCTTAGTATCAGGGGGAGTACATAACTCCCTTTTATTTATCCTTTAATCTAAAGTCAGAACCATGTGGCTGAAGCTGCCAAATTCTGCTGCATGCTGGGCCTGGAAGATGGCCTCTTCCTTTGTTTACATTTCACCAACATTCTTGTTTCAATGGTTTTCTTTACTGCCTGAGTTTGAATATCCTGGAGCTTGCTGTGCAGTTGAGTATGGCCTCAAACTTAAAGGCTTGTCCCTGTTGCCTAAGTGCCTGGGTTCCTGGAGCCATTTCCTCACTTAAGGATTCCTCTCTAATGACTCTAGCTTGTATAAAGTTGACAGAAAACCAGCCAAAACCTTGCCCTTTCAGTGAAGAGCAGTTTAATTTCCAGCACCTACTCCAGATGGTTCAAGACATGTGTAATGGCAAGTCCAGGTGATTGAATATTCCTCTCTGACCTAAAAGGGCACTATTTTAATATGCACATTCCCACACATAGCCACGTATTCATACACATAATTTGAAAACAATAGTAAATTTAAAAACGCTAAATGTTTGAACAGACATATCTCTGAAGATATTCAAAAGACTAACTAACATGTTAAGTTATAATTGCTAGATATTTAGGAGATGTAAGTCATTGTAGTAATTACCATACTGCTTCGTTTTAGGTTCAGAAGAAATCGTTTTTCTACTACCATCCCTGACTTCTGGCTTTTATAATTATTTCTCCCACCTTTCTATATTTTCTGATCTGTATGGTAAAGGATATGATCGATCAGTCCCATTTTGGGGTGAGCATTCCACAGACACTTGTTCTCTGCTACTCCTATCCACAGCAGAACTAAATTTCACTGATGAGATCTGAAATATGAACTAAATCATAGGCAAGTATAACTATACAAATTTAGAGGGAATAGTTTTATTCATTTTTCACTTAGGAAATTAAACCACAGCAGCTGTTATTGCCTGCAAAAGACTTGGATAAGTTTAAGACAATCAACATTCTAAAATAGATATGGCTTGTTCAAAAGTTTCAGTCATTGGCTGAGGAATGGTTGTCAGTTGCTGTCATTGAGTCAAAGGAGGTCATCTCATAGAGTTGAACTTAAGTCAAACCAGACATTGGTTGGCTATGCACACAAAGTTTTTGCCTCCATCATTGCCCTAGCAGGTTTTTTTTGTCCCCAGGCAGGACAGATAGTAGATCAAAGGTTTTGTTGTTGGGTTGGAATTTTATTTTCTTTTTTATTTTCTTTTAGTAACCTACAGAGTACTTTTCCAATTGAAAGACACTAAAACATGGTAGTGAAGGTTCTATGTAGGCGCAAGCTCAACTTCTTCATTATCAGTAAGTTGTCCGGCTGTTGTCTGTAGCAAGAAATCCTTGCTGTCCATTGGTTTGTGCACAGATACTTACTTTCTTGTTTACATCCTGGGTTGCTTGGAGACTTCCGGGGCACCCTTTTGACCAACAACTTAATTGGATGAAATCCAATTATGGCACTAGAATTTTGTTTGGTTACAAGTGATAACCAGAAGGAGTTTTGTTTCCCTAATTATTTGGAGACTTCATAAAGATTGCCTTCATATATCATAGTAAGTTTCCACTGCATTAAGTTTCCATACCAGCCCTCAAATGCTCTTCAGTTCTAACTCTCTCTCTCCCCTCATTTCCTCCCTTAATTTCATCTACCCTCCACCTTCCAACCCCATACTTCCATTCTTGTCCCCACCCACTCACCTTTACCCGAGCTGCAGTACACCCAAAAGAATCTATTTTCTCAATTATTACTCTATTCTTAAGAATGTTTTTTTTTTTCTTTTCTTAACAAGCAATATCTACTTTGATCCCACATATAAATTTCTCCTCCTGGAAGCTGCTATAAATTTCACTGAATCTATACTATGTTCTTTTGTTTGTTTTCTTAAAAGCTAGTAAAATTATTTTCAAGCTTCTTATGAGTCCATTTCTAAATTATGTTATTTTTGAGAATTAGAACCACAGAAGGGAACCTCAGTTTTCTCAGTAACATCACTACAATGAACAACTAAGTACTGTACAATTTAAAAATGAGGAAAATATTTAATTAAATGGTGACTAACTAGATACGTTGTAAAACACCTGGGTTGCTTTATATGTGGACAGACTCTTACCTCAAAAAATCAGCACACAGTATTTCCTTGGCTTGAAAGTACTTCATTGAGATATCCAATTACAGCCTTTCTCCTATATTCACTCTCTTAGAAAGGACATCTTTCTCCAAGGCATTTTCCATAGAAGACTCTTTCTACAAACTGCCCAAAGGGAATGTTGTCATCTTTTCTTTTAGACATTTATAAATACCTGGTATTTTAATTTTGTAGCACTTCCTGTGGCTATTATTGATTTCTTTAGCATTCATGCTTCATGTATGCTCAAAAACCCTTTTCAATTGTATTTTTCACATCCATCTTACTATGACAAAGAGTGCTCAATATGTATTTGTGATATAAATGAACTATTAGCATTCATGTAGAATTAATTCACAGTAGTGCCTGAAGAATTACCACCAATTACCACTATGTAATAAGATAGAATCAAAGATCATTTGCAAATTATGAATTAAATTCCCAAGAAAGATATGAAAACAAATATGTCTAGTATTTATATTAGCATCAATGAGCCTGAAATTGAATAGAATTATCCTTTAACAGTGAGAACTATATTTACATTTCAGGCAGCAAATTAGTTTCATCAAAGGCAGATGGATATGCCCTATTAAATTAATTTACACATTTAAATCACATCAATTATACTGTTTTGTCTCTATTTAAATTGTGAATTTTTTATTGCTATATCATTTAAATATTTTAAACATAAATCTATATTCATTGTATGTATCATTCATAAATAACCACATATTTAAAATATTTACAAACTAAATAGAGGGAAAAATATAAGTATGTCCTAAGGAGTATAAAGAGTTATTATTATAAACATTTGGATCACAGTGCAATAAATGTAGAAATTAATAGCAAAGACTGGAATAATTTTCAATTGTAAAAAAAATCTATGAAAAACATTTAAGACAAACATAGAGCATATGTCTAAGTAACAGGAATTATTGTAAAAGATTGTTTAAATAGTGATAGTAGAAGTGTAGAGCAAGAGAGGGGGCATCAGAATCCCAAAAGATTGAAGGAGGAAAAGATAAAAAGGATCCCTTAACTCAGAGGATGTCTAATCTCAGGCATGAGCTTAAGTTTTAAATAGAAAATGAGGTGAGGCATGCAGGGAGAGATGTACATGTTTAAGTAGGCTTCTTCAAAGTGATGTGTGGTCTGGTTGATCATTACATTTGTCCAAATTCTGCAAATTCTCTTAAAAGAAGTCTTTATTGCCTTAAGGGTGATATAGCAAGATCTTCTTTCACAGGGAAATTACTTATAATTCATTCAGTAGATCGTGATACATCTAATTATGTCAGATCAAGAAACATATTGAGAAGTCATGAGATTTTACTTTGGTAAAGAATGTTAATTTTTTTGACCTAATGCTCTTTCATATTGTCATGTAAAGGCAGAAAGAGTTTATGTGCACGAAGAACTGGTAATTCTTCGCTTTCTGATGATATTCCAAAACCTTGAACCCCATGACTGTGGGTTGTTGTTGATGCTGATGCTGCTCTTCCTCCTCTTCCTTTGTTCTTCTTTCTTCTCTTCCACCTCCTACTTCACTTCCCTTTTTCTTTTTCATTAGCTTTATTGCTCTCTTAATTGGATACAATATTCCATCTTTTACTGCCTCAGGAGGAAGCTTCTCTGATGATGGTTGTGTAAAACACTGATCTAAAAGTATATTGAGCATCACTGGGAGTTACTTTATTATTACATTATTTTCATAGAACAATGAAATATTGTTTTCCTCTAGTTCTCTGGCCCATCTAGTCTCGTGTTCTTGATAATCCAAGCTGTGCCAGGTATATACTCCATCTTGTAGACTAGGCTTTGCATCAAATCAGATATGATTGGTTACTCCCACAAGCTTTGTGCCACCAATGCATAATCTTCTAAAATGAACATTATTGTAGATTGAAGGTTTGTACCTGGATTGGTGTTTATAGTTCTCCTTTTATAAATTGCTGAGTAACTTCTGGTAAAAAGAAAACTATCTCATAGAGTTGGTATTGTAGGTAGGCACCAGCTTGACTTCTCTGTATTCAGTGAATTGTGCATGGATGTTTTTTCTTCAGAAATATGATCTTTCCAGGAAAATTTCTAAGTTCGAGGCCAGCCTGGTCTACAAAGTGAGTTCCAGGACAGGTAGGGCTACACAGAGAAACCCTGTCTCTAAAGAAAAAAAATGAAAAAAAAAAAAAGAAAACAAAATATGATCTTGCCATCAGGTTGTAGTGAGCAGACTATAAGTTTGGCAACATCCTGGATTATTAGGGGATTCCTGTGAGGTTCCTTTGTACAATAACTCAAATATATAAGTTACTGGAATAATATATATGGAAGCCTTGACTCTATTATGTTTCTGTAATATACTTCAAATGGTACTCAAATTTAGTTGTCTCTCTCTATGTTTCATTCTTCATCGTCCTTGTTTGATCCTTTCATTCCAGTCTGCACATATTTATTGGTGAAAGTAGGGTAATGAAGTGTCACACTATCATTGTTTAAGGATCAATATATGGTTTAAGTTGTAGTAGTGTCACTTTTACAAACTTGAGTGCTCTTGTGTTTAGGGATATGTACCTTGTGTTAAAAATACAACCATCACAATCATCTTTGTAGATTTTCCCTTTGTTTAATATGTGGTGTCCTTCCCTATCTTCTCTGAGGAGTTTTGAGTTAAATTTTATTTTATCAGATATTAAAATGGCTATGATAGCTTTCTTTTTACTTCCATTGCTCAGAATATCTTATTCCAATATTTTACCCTGAGATAATGTTCATCCTTGATGTTAAGGTATGTTTCTTTGATTCAATGGAAGGATAGATCTTGATTTCGCATCCATTTAGTTAGTCTGTGTCTTTATATTTTGTAATTGATACCATTTATGTTGAAAGAAATCAATAATTAATGATGGTTAATTCTAACACAAGTCAACACTTTTAATGTTTAGTTGTTAGTGGTGGTGATATTGGTTGTCATGGTGTTTGGATTCATGTGGATAGGATAATGAGGTGAATTAGGGAAGGAAGAAAGTTTAGAAGAGAAGATCTTGATCTTCTAGAGATGGAGTCAGAGAAGAAATGGAGACTGCAACAAATGTTCTGATACTATACTGGGGATGAGACTGGGAGATTGGATCTAGAATAAATAAAGTAAAGGGGGAAGTCTGTAGCTAGCATTACTGCTTCCCTGGCAGGAATGACATTTAGGTTAGCAGGGATTGCCTGTTAGAGTAGAGGACTAAGATGTACCAAAGAGTGAATGGGAGAGGGGTTAGGAGAAGATGGTCCTTGGGATTCACTAAAGATAAGGGCTGAGGCAGCAAGTAGTGTTCTGTTGCAGAGCTGCATATGAAACTGAGGAATGAGGTCTGGAAGAACAGAGAAGAGAATATCTGTAGTCAACTTACATGACTTACATGCTTCTAGGGCAGGAGTAATTTTATTTATTTATTTATTTATTTATTTATTTATTTATCTATCTATCTATCTATCTATCTATCTATTGTTTGTTTGTTTGTTTGTTTTTACTCTTTAAAGCATTCCTAGAAACTTCTAGAAAACCTGGTGTTGTATATGCCGTTCTGAGGACTCTAAAATTGGGTACATATCTCAGCATGCAATTGTGATTGTAATGTTCAAGGAGAGATTGCTTTGAGTGGGTAGCCATAGCAAGATCACACAAGACCCTAGCCATGAAATCTTAAATAAAAATCTGAAGAATTTTCTATTAATTATTATTTACTACCTTTGGGTCCAAGAATGTTTTTATGTATACTTTCCCTACTTTCCCAGCTCATGTACTGGCCACTTTGTCTTGTTGTTGTTTTTCAAGTCAGTGTTTCTCTGTCTGTATAGCTCTGGCTGTCCTGGAACTCACTGTGTAGACCAGGCTGGCCTCGATCTCAGAAATCTACCTGCCTTTGCCTCCCAAGTGCTGGGATTAAAGGTGTGTGCCACCACTGCCCGGCTGTACTGGCCACTTTTAAGAGAAAACTGAGAGTAAAAGGTGAATAAATAAAATAGTAGGATTAGAATAATTCAGAATGATCATAATGGTCTGTTTCATTTTATAATGAATTTAATGTAAACTATCCTTCCAGAAATTGTATCAATCCCAAATGCTTTTACTGTCACAAAAATACCCAAGGAGCTGAAGGGGTCTTCAACCCTATAGGTGGAAGAATAACCATGAACTAACTAGTACCCCCTGGGCTCGTGTCTCTAGCTGCATATATAGAAGAGGATGGCCTAGTTGGCCATCAGTGGGAAGAGAGGCCCCTTGGTTATGCAGACTTTATATGCCCCAATACAGGGGAATGCAGGGGCCAGGGGGTGGGAGCGGGTGGGTAGGGTA
>LR753306.1:1987160-2029682 GCA_902729485.2 Mus minutoides | reverse complement strand
CGGAACTTTCTGGATAACACTTGAAATGTAAATGAAGAAAATATCTAATAAAAGTTGAAAAAAAATACAAATTCATGGTTTAACAATGAAAGACACGTGTGCGTGTTACTTGTGGAAAAATGTAAGGAAGGTTCAGTGGATGCAGCTCGATCCCATTTGCACCTTCGTTCAAAATTATACAAAATATACTAATTGCTCAAAATTATGCAAATTATATGCATATACAACTTATACAAATTGTATGCAATTACAAATTATGAAAATTATACAAATCAGATGAAATTAAAAGAGCTTCACAATGTACCAATGTGTCATACCTTGGACATTTATAGCCTGCTTGGTTTTCCACCTTTTCTAGTTGCAAATGAGAGCATACATCCAAATAGAGATGATATAAATATAAACTTTCAAGACCCATCAGCACTTAGGGATAGTCATCTACACCAAAGTTGAAAATAGCAGGGTGGTAAAGGCCATAAGACAATAACTGAAAATTGATGATGCAAAAATAGATAATTGTGATATATATATGTGTGTTGTGTGTGTATGTCTGTGTGTGTGTGTGTGTATGTGTGTGTGTGTGTGTGTGTGTGTGTGTATATATATATATATATATATATATATATATATATATATATATATATATAATATATATTCTATATATAATATATATAGAAAATATATATATATATATATATATATATATATATATATATATATATATAATATTTCTATATTTATAATAATATATTTATATAATAGTGAATAATATATATTAATATACTAATTATATTAATTATATATTAATATATATTAATATATTAATATATATATTAATTTACTTATTGTTCTTTCAATTTATTATTTCTTTATTTTACATTCAGATAGCCTGTATTCCCTCTTCTCCTAGTCACCCTCTCACATTGCCTCTTCCTACATACTCCATTCTTTTTTGTTCATGGGATATTTTCTTTATTTACATTTCAAATGTTATCCCCTTTTAGGCATTCGCTCCCTCCCAGAAACACCCTATCACATCCTCCTTCTCCTTGCTTCTATTAGGGTGTTACTCCACCCAGCCACTTCTAGCTCCCTGCCCTCTATTCACATATACTGAAGCATCTATCTAGCCTTCATAGGATCAAGGACCTCTCCTCCCATTGTAGCCATCCTCTGCTACATATGCAGCTGGAGCCATGTGTACTCCTTTGATGATGGCTTAGTTGTCACTGGGAGTTCTGGGGTGTCTGGTTGGCTGATATTTCTGTTCTTTCTATGGGGTTGCAAATCCTTTCAACTCCTTCAGTCCTTTCTCTAACTCCTATATTGGGGACCCCAGACTCAGGTCAATGGTTGGCTGTGAACATCTGCCTCCTATATTTGTAAGTCTCTATATTAGAGTCTCTCAGGAGACAGCCATATCAGGCTCCTTTCAGCATGCACTTCTTGGCATCCACAATAGTGTCTTGGTTTGATAACTGTATATAGGATGAATCCCCAGGTGGGACAATCTCTGAATGGCCTTTCTTTCAGTCTCTGCTCTATACTTTACCTCCATATTTGCTCCTTTGATGACCAAAGCACTCACATTGTGGTTTTCTTTCTTATTGAGCTTCATGTGGTCTTTGAACTGTCTTATGGCTATTTGGAGCCTTTGGACTAATATCCACTTATCAGTGAGTGTATATTATGTGTGTTCTTTTGTGATTGAGATACCTCACTCAGGATGAGTATTAGTCAGGGTACTCTAGAGTCACAGAACTTATGGATAGTCTCTATATAGTAAAGGAATATATTCATGACTTACATTCTGCAGTCCAATTCCCAACAATGGTTCAGTAGTAGCTGTGAATGGAAGTCCAAGGATCTGGCAGTTACTCAGTCCCACAGGGCAAGCAGGCGAAGGAGTGAGAGCTAGTCTCCCTTCTTCCAGTGTCCTTATATGATCTCCAGCAGAAGGTGGAGTCCAGATTAAAGGTGTGTGCCATCACACATTTACCAGATTAAAGGTGTGTGCCATCACACCTTTAATCCCAGATGACCTTGAACTCAGAGATCTTCCTGTCTTAATCTTCTGAAATCCATAGCCACTATGCTTCGAGATCTTCATACCAAGATCCAGATCAGAAACTTCTATCCTCAAGCCTCCAGGTTAGGGTCACTGGTGAGTCTTCCAATTCTGGATTATAGTTAATTTCAAATGTAGTCAAGTTGACAACCAGGGATATCTACTACAATATGATATTTTCTAGTTTTATCCATTTGTCTAAGAATTTCATGAACTCATTGTTTTTAATAGCTGAGTAATAATCCATTGTGTAAATGGACCACATTTTCTGTATCTATTCCTCTGTTGAAGGAAATCTGAATTCTGTCCATCTCCTGAGATCTTTGATTTCTTTCTTCAGAGACTTGAAGTTCTTGTCATACTGATATTTCACTTACTTGATTAGATTCACACCAATATATGTAATATTATTTGTGACTATTGTGAAGGGTATCATTTTCCCAATTTTTCTCAACCTGTTTATTCTTTGAGTAGAGGAAGGCTACTAATTAATTTGAATTTGAAAGGAAGAAGTAAAAATTCTCTATTTGCAGATGATTTGATCATATACTTTATATAGATACTTTATATTCATGTTGGCTACTGGTTGGATATGAGAGATAGTTCATTTTGGAGACAAAAATATATTTAACTGTGTCCTGAGACTTAGGCTTTCCTCAGTTCCATGTTAAATCATTGTCACAATTTGATGGCATTTCTATTGTATCAGAATAAAGAAAGTCACAAATATAGGCAGTTTTTAAATACACTGGTAAGTACATTATTTAGTGAGTTACAGCATAGCTGGGAGCTATTAGAGATAAACCTCAGGTGCTACTCTTAGCTTGTTGGTTAGTAGAAACTAGGCTCTGCTAAGTTAATATACTTCTAAAAGTTTCTCCTGATAGTTACATGGATATTAAGTCAGATACAGAGGTGGCAAAGAAATGCATAAGAGTTCCAAAGGTAGTCTATGATAAATTTTAATTTGGTCCCAGACATAAAATATTATAAACTTTCCACAGTCTTTGAAGTTCAAATCAGTTAATCAGCCCTGCAGAAGATTCAGTGGAAATCCAGGGCTTCTTTCCAAGACCATTCATTCACAATACTAGACAAAGTTAGAAAGTATAAATGCATCTGTTTTGCCATTACAGATGTTTATGAATCAAGCTTAAACTTCCTCATAAAGGCACTGCAGTTATTCATAAATGTTCATTGCATATTTCCTTGAAATTTGGAAGCAAAATAAAAAGTAATGGCCTACAGTAATTAAGACATAGTATCAAGGGAAGAATCTAAGAGATGGTGGACATGTTAGCGTATATTTATTATGGAAGAACACAAACACATAACATATTTTCTCCTCAATAAAGTCACAAGACACATAATATAAAGGAAGTTCTGAGAAGTTGAATGTTTTTCCAAAGCTCCAGCTACACTATTTGGTAGACTACAATTAAAGGCACCTCAGCTGAAAATCAACTTTCAAATTTCAGAATGAGAAGACTCTAGAATGATGAAACAATGCAGGTCTTACCTGTCAAAGACAAGGTTAGTCAAATCATTAAAAGCCTCAAGTTTGAATGTCAGACAGAGAAGTACACAAATAGTGATAAAAATAAATCTTAGTGGCTTCCTGCCTGGAATCCCACAGCCTCCATTGTCAGAAACACACTGCCCCCATTATGGTTACCCTAGGGCTTCCCTAATCCTGCCAATACTGGTGGCAGACAGAAGCCTAGCATATCTGTCCTCTTAGAGTCTGTAGCAACTGCTGATGAAAACAGATGCAGATAATCATAGCCAAGCATTAAACTGAGGTCAGGGACTCCTATGGACTAGTTAGGGGGGCGATTGAAGGAACTGAAGGGGATGTCAAACACACAGGAAAAAGAGCAATGTCAACTAACCTGGAACCCTGGGAGCTCTCAGAGACTGAGCCACCAACAAAAGTGCAGTGGACCAGCCTCAGTCGGGCTCCCTCAATCCATGGGAGAACTAGGGTTTCCAGACAGGTGGGCAATGGAGTTGGTGATGAAAAGGGGGTGACAGACAGGACACGAGGGAGTGTGCTGTATCTGAATGCAGTCTGTCAAACTGAGCATCAACGTTTATATACAGAAGAAAATAGAGAAATTAGGTGACACATTGGCAAGGTACACTGAGGTTACTGGATGCTTAATGACTCTTACATAAAACAGAGGAATGCAAACACAAAGACTGGCAGGAACTGGATAACAAAACAACTGAGACAAAGTCAGCTCTATCTAAGGTCAGCTATATTCTTAGAAGCCAGGTTTGAGGTCTTTACACTCCCGGGACAAGGGCTTTCACACCCAAGTCATGGTTCTAATTAGGGAGTTCTGCTCTAGCTAACTTTCTCATGAATAATGCAATACTCTATTTTTTTAAATTTTTTTTCTCTTTATTAGATATTTTCTTCTAAAACCACAGCCCAAGCTACTTCCTAAACCATTGTAACTTCCTGTATTTGGGAGCAACTTGGCTTTTATTCTAAGTG
This sequence comes from Mus minutoides, assembly GCA_902729485.2. Classification (NCBI taxonomy): domain Eukaryota; kingdom Metazoa; phylum Chordata; class Mammalia; order Rodentia; family Muridae; genus Mus; species Mus minutoides. The sequence continues at coordinate 2,025,111 of LR753306.1, read as the reverse complement.
ATAGTGTGGGGCCTTTCTACTAATAAGTAATATAGTCTGCCATACATAACTATAATAAGAATTCTAAACTTACTTTGCTAAGCTTGCCCTGAAATTTAAAACTCTATAGTAGATAGTAATGCCTGATTTCTTTCACTATCTCTCTTACAATACTAGAGGCAATTCTGAATGTCACTGAATAGGCAACATTCTTACTAAATTCACAGCCCAGGGTCGGCTCAAGGACTACCTAGGGCATTGGTGAAGGCCAGGAAGCAAAGTACAATTTTGCTTAGGTATTTGGCAAGTCATTGCTTGGAGGCACCTATAATAGAACAATACTGAAAGAAAGCACACAGATCCATTCACATGGACAAGATTGGAGCATTCATTATACTGGATGCCACAGTTCCAGGAGACTACATTTCCATGAAGTTTTCACCTCGGGACAGCGTCCAGGCTTCTGGCCTGTCAAGCATGTCACTACTGGAGTGAATGTAGCACCAAAGAACATGCACAGGATTGACTGATGTTCCTGGCACATAGGAGAGGATTGCTTTATCTGGCTTCAGTGGGAGACAATAAGCCTAAACTTGTAGCAACTTGATGCTCCTGGGAGGATATGCAGGTGGGGAGCACTGTCAGAGGCAAAGGAGAGAAGGGATGAGAGGGATGAACTTGAGATGTGGGACCAACTAGGAGGGGGGCAACATTTGGGTTATAAATATATAAAATAATTAACAATAAAAAATAAAGATAATTTTGTTAAAGTATGAATTGAAGTCTGCAATTGACAGGGTTGGTGAGATAGGGGGTATCATCAGGACTAGACAAAGATCTGGAATAAGGGAGGTACCCAAGAATCAATAGGGTTGTCTGTAGCTATAAATCCTATGTAACCTGAAGAAGCCACCTCCTGTAGCCAGGCAGGAACCCCACTGGAGCAATAGGGATAACAACACACTCACAAAACTTTCTACCCAAATGTTATCCTGTCTATCAGAAATGCAGGGATGGAAGATGGAGCAGAGACTAAGGGAATGACCGACCAATAACTGGCCCAACCTGAGACCCATCCCACCGGAAAACACTAATCCCTGATACTATTAATGATACTCTGTTATGCTTATAGATAGGAGTCTATCATGGTTTTCCTTTGAGAGTCTCCACAAAGCAGCTGACTTGGGCAGATGCAGACACCCATAGCCAAACAGTGGATAGAGCTTGGGGAGTCTTATGGAAGAATAAGAGGAAGGATAGCAGGCCCTGAAGGGGGTTGGAACTCCACAAGAAGACTAACCATGTCAACTAACCTGGACAGTTGGAGCTCTGTAAGACTGATCCACCAACCAAAGAACATATAGGAGCCAGACCTAGGCCTCCCTGCACATATGCAGTAAATATGCAGATTGGTCTTCACGTGGGACCCAAACAACTGGAAATGGGGATAATCTAAAATCTATTGCCTGTCCATGTGATATGTTCTTCTAGCTGGGCTTCCTTGTCTGGCCTCAGTGGGAAAGGATGAGTCAAGCCTTTCAGAAACTTGAAGTGACCGGGTGAGACTTCAAATCTTTCTGCTTTTGTGTGGCAATGAATCAAAAAGAGAATATCCCATAACATTCCCAGGCTGGGTTTGTGACTATTTACTCCAGAATGTGTCAATTTTCATAGACATCTAAATTCTAGGTACATATTTTTTATTCATACAGATATATTTACTCTGTGAAATTGTTCATAGATTAAGAGAAAGAAGTCCACTCTGGACATTCACACACTGTATACTAAGTTAGGACTGTAGTGTATTTCATTTAAAGAATCAAGTACATATAAGCAGAATCAGGATTTAAGAAGTATGTGCAGATATCATTGTGATCATTATTCTTCATTTCACTAATGGATCCAAAGTGTAAACAAATATTCCTGAGACACCCCTAGGAGGTTTGATATTTGTATTAACTAGAAAAGGTCAGTTTTCAGCTTAGTTTCTCTTCAAACTAATCTCAGCTGTAAATATTGCAATTTCAATCTCAGAAATTGACACAAAACAAGATATATGGTAAATGCTCAATTGTGGCCTTAGAGTATCATACTTATTTTCATGACAAGCAATACATAAAAGGAAAAAAGAAAAGAGTATTATTAATATGAGACTTATATGAATAGTGTCCTCTGTCTAAAACAAGGAATTGTACCCACAGAATTTCAACCATGTCGTTCCCTAATCAAGACTTTACAATGACATCAGTTGACACACCAACATTGATGAGAGAAATCTCACAAGGCTCTGATTGGTTCCCTGACCTAACCTCCCTTATATAGAAAGGAGAAAGCATGAAGAAGATGGAGTTGCTGACAGTGTTGAAAAATGTAAGCAAACTGGAAAATTCTGGACACTCACATGTGACATCTCTGTGGGGCAGATTTCACAAAATACCCAAAACAATGTGGGCTTCAGCAAAGGACATAAAGGATATTACCTTCCTGAAAATTCCCCATAAAAAATATCAACTTTCCTGTTAAGATGTACACATTGGTACAATAAAGGAACAAGTGTTATGAGATCAAACAAATGTTCTCTGGTTGATACTGAGGTCTACTCCGCAATAGTAATTTAGGTGTGGTTTCATAAACACACTGAACATTCTATGGATAAGAAAATTGTAGGTCCCAAAGGGAAATGCATTATTGTTTCATATAGATTGACAGAGGACCAAACTGTATTCTAAATGTGTTCACAGCACTTTACAAATGCTATTGTCAGTTCCTATAGAGCTGTTTACCATAATGAGAATGAGGGGTAGCTGAGTAACAGCATTTGTAGCATCCCTTTTAACATCCAGGGAATGTGATGGCAGGAATGTTTCTACAGATTCAGATATTTGACCACTGGTTCCTAGTAGGTGGTGCTGTTTGGAGGTGGGTGAAGCTCAATGCCAGGACTTCCTTGGAAATGCCAATCAAAAATATGTCACATATAAATCTCAGAGATAGAAGTGCATTTTTTTTTTTTCTGGAAGAAATAAAGCAACAGCTGTAGCCTTTGAGAGTTCATACCTTGTCCACTACCACAAATGTTGCAGTTGATTTGCTCTTAAACAAGGAAACCATGGTATGCAATGTTCATATCTTCAGAGCAGACCAGAACACTTTCTGCACATCCCATGAGAAATATTTCTCTGTGTTGACGCCTATCTGGGTGGAATTGAAGTCCACCATAGGGGTAAAGGACACGGATGCTGGAAGAAAGATCATGATGCACCTGCCCCACACAAAGATGTAGGAGATAAAATACAGTGGTTGCCAATGTTGAACTGAGATTTGTTAACTAAAGTTCACAGAAAAATGCAGCACCTATACTAAATATTCTGCAAATGGTGATTGCTCCTCAGGAGGATGAAATGTGTGTTGAACATCAAAATAGCCAAATACGTTGGGCTACCTTTGCCACATTTAACATTTTTTTTTTTTTAAATTTATGACTATCAGGTGAATTTCTTTGGAATGCATGAATATAACCCCACCTTAATCTTTTAGAGAGCAGTTTATGCATGTGCATGTCTCATATGAACATCTGGCACAAATAAAAACTGAAAACTAGATTAAAATTTAATTGAATTAAAATTTAAGTCTTCTCTGAAAGTTCTTCTCTATTGTTTTTCAATGAAATTTCACAGTAAAAATGATACTCACTGAAACAATTGAGAGAATACAGAATGGTTACATGAATAATGAATATAAAAGAAAAGAAATAAAAAGAATGGAATGATTACTTCTAGGTATGGTGGACAGGAAGAGTTATTGTAGATGTGAGGAAGAAGATATAAAGGACTGTCCCGGCCCACAGAATGGTGAACGAGGACTAAGGAACCACCTGGAAGAGAATGGAAGAACAAGAAATGCAAAAATGGACAGTAAGGCAAAAAGGACTGATCAAGCTGACAAATTTTATTTTTCCCAAGCAGGTTTTATACCCAGTAGGAGCAGGATATGGGGAGGGGGATGACACAGAATCACTTTGTTTCTGCAGGAATGCACCTGTTCCCCAAAGCAGGATATTGGCTAAGTAAAAAGTTCAGCAAGAAGAGCATAACAGGGAGGGTTGCTAGGTACCTGTTCACAAGATCTATAGCTATTTGTTCTTAACTAGGGGTAGTACTTTCCCACAGAGGTCTCAACATTTCCCACAAAAATCTCAACTAAGCTAGTACTTTTCCACTAAGGCCAAGACTTTGTAAGTAAGCATTTATGGCTAACAAGGCAGTTATCATTCAAACAGAGTCGCTCCTAATAAAGGACAGAGAGGGGGAACATCTGGGACAGTACAGAGTAGCCGGCTACCCTGTACCTGGGCAAATTGGACCAGGACATGTGAGGAAAGAAAGAAGGGGGGGGGGGCAAGAGGTTAGGTGGCCAAGAAATCAGCAGGAAAGAGAAATAAAAGGGAAAAAAATTAAAAAAAAGCAAAGTGAATAAAGGAAAGCAAACCAAAGATAAGAAAATAAAAGGAAGGAAAGGAAAGGAAAGGAAAGGAAAGGAAAGGAAAGGAAAGGAAAGGAAGGGAAGGGAAGGGAAGGGAAGGGAAGGGAAGGGAAGGGAANGAGAGAGAGAGAGAGAGAGAGAGAGAGAGAGAGAGAGAGAGGATTTAAAAAGAGGAGATGAATTTGATAGGGAGTGGAGCGACACAGGAGGGGTTGAAATGAAGGTAGGTGTGAGAATCATGTAAATACACTAATCACATATGAGATTCCTATTGAGTTGGTCCTCCTAAGTTTAGTTTTACAGCTGTTGGTTTCCCTAAAATTAGGAGTTTGCATTACTTTGTCTTTCAGGACATCTTGTCATTCTGGTCATTGTGGTGACTTACTGGCTTTACAGCTGTTTAGGACTGTTTACTGTTTTTTGTTCCTTGAATGCTTTCATATCACTTGCATAAGATGCTATGGGAGCTGATCCTCAGGGTAAGATTTTCCAGATCAGTTCCATCTCTGTGCCTCCAAGTCTTGCATACACAGTTATTTTTAACACGAGTATAACTTTTATGTTCAGGGAGGCAACCAATCACAACATCAATTCATCAATATTCTACATTGTTTAAAAGTGTATATGGCTCATCTCACCAAAATCTTGAAGAGAAGATTGGCAGTAGAAATTTTCATAATTTATGACTGGTTAGAAGGAGTATTATCACCCCAACTTAATGCTTGTCTTACAATCAAATGCTAACTCAGTATGTTCTATGAAATCATGATACAGGGACTGTCCTGGGTTAATATGGTGGGATATATTGCACAGGATATATGTCTCTTTTTCTTTCCATCTCTCTATCCTTCCTTCCCTACCTCCCTCCTTCCATCTTTCTCTGCTTTCCCCAAACTCTCTCTGTGTATTAGGATATTCCACTCAGCTGTTTCTTTAGTGACATACCTACTACACTACTTCCCACCATGATGAGGGACTAATCTTCTGAAACTATAAGCAAACCACCAATTAAACACTTGCTCTTATAATAGTTGCCTTGGTCACGGTGTCTTCTCACAGCAATAGAATAGTGACTAAGTCAGCCAGTGGACATCAAAAAGACAACTAAGAACCAGTTTGAAAGTCTCATCACAATAAGTTAAATAATCTATGAGGAATTGGCAAATTTCTACTCAGTTAACAATGTCTATTTTATGAAGGAGGGTATATATATATATATATATATATATATATATATATATATATATAATTTTATATACATATAAGGTCATATCTACCTTGACCCTCTCTCTATATATATGTATATGTATATGTATGTATATATATATATATATATATATATATATATATATATATATATATATATATATATGTATAAGGTCATATCTACCTTGACCCTCTCTCTCTAGCTTTACATGTATCTTCCTCAAATATCTTCCATTTTTCTCTAAACTTCATTGTTTATATTTTTCTCACCCACTAAATCCAATTAGTGTTTCCCATATGTGTCCATGTCTGGGGCCTCAACCACCTGGCCATGGGCAACCTATAGACCTATAGCAATGGCTCTTTCTGTCAAGGAAAAGCTACCATTGTTCCTGGCTCAGTAACCTTGAACTGCAGCCATTTCACACTAGTCTCCTTAGAAAACATCACCATGGCAACCTGAATCCACAATACCAAACAGAACACAGGTGTGTAAACAATGCATCCTCCTGACAGATTTTCTAGTGTGGGCTTTTGAGAAAGATGCATGTAAACCTCTGCTTTCAACTGTTTCTCCCTCTTTCCCTCTCTCCCTCCCTACCTCTCTCCCTCTCTCTGCCCCCCCCCACACACACACATTGAAGTACCATGAACAACTGAACATCTTTTTGCTGATTTACTTAGGAGCTGTATATAATTCCAGATGCTAACTTTTGAAATTCACAAATTATTTTTATTTGTGTCAGCATGTTGAAGGTGGCCACAGTTTTTGTTCCTGATAGAATCTATAGCACAATGCATATCAAATACTTTATTCAAAAGCACTTGTGCTAAATGTGAAATCAATGAATGTTATAATATATAAAATTATTAATGATTTTTAATAAGGAGGTATACATGAATTTGAATATCAATTTTGAAAACTTTGTGTTCACATGATTTAACTGACCTCAATAATTATTTTCAATAACTAAAGAAAAATGAATAATACCATGTTTTGACTCATGCATCTGTAAGACCCAACTCAATATTTCCCAGACCTGTTTCCCAGACACCTAGAAACAAAGCCAGCATGAAGCCCTTTGTTCTCCTACCTGGCAGCTTGAGAAGCTGATGATCACTGGGTGACATACCCAGGCCCCTTACTCATTGTATAAGGAATCAGGAATGTTTGCCAAAGATAGCCTGTAATCCCTTCACCAGAGATGAGCTATATGATATTTGCTCAGCTTCCCCATATCTTATGGAATGCTTGCCAAAGATAGCCTGTAACCCTTCTGTCAGAGCTGTAACTAATCATCCCCATTCTTATGATGTTTACTCAGCTACCCCATTTTTGTGATCCTGTCCTCCCCTTTCTTTGCAGTTTCTTCCCTTAAATACCTCCTTTCCCAGCTACTGGGGATGCCATGGTCCTCTATCCCTATGGGGTGCACAGGGTGCTTGACAGTGGGGCCCTAGAGCTCTTGAAATAAAAATCCTCTTGCTGTTTGCATCAAGACTGTTTTTTTGTGAGTAATTTGGGGTGTCGCCTCTCCTGAGTCAGAACATAGGGGAGTCCTCACATTGTGGATCTTTCATATCATGGCTTATGCTTAGGGTATGCATCTGTGAGGTACAACAATAAAGGAGAACATTTAAAAATATTATTGTATTGCATTCATAAACATTTTACATTGCTGGGATAGGAATCAAGAATCATGATATGCTCAAATTTCAGGCCAATTTCATCTGCTTTGTAGACATTTTCAATATTTTCAGCAGGGATTTTGTAATGGTGCATCAGCTTCATGTAGTCTTCACATATTTCTTCAGTGATATTTTTCTCATTGTTTTATTTCATGGAGGAAAAGTCAGAAGAGATGTCTATTACAGTCACACCTAACGTCTAAATTTAATGGTGATACCAGTCAGAAAAAAAAAAAAATTGAATTCAGTACAAACATTATTTCTAGGTATAAAGAAATTCCATCCCATTATATTAAGATCAGAAAAGGGACGGAAATAAGGTGTGTGATGTGGATAAGTCAGAGTGTGGACTGGGAGGGGAATAAAATAATGGATTTTAAAAAAAGAAGATGAAGAAGAAGAAGAAGAAGAAGAAGAAGAAGAAGAAGAAGAAGAAGAAGAAGAAGAAGAAGAAGAAGAAATGAAAAGACAAAATAAAAATTATTGTTACTTAAGATTAAAATTATTGTCCTGTCCAATTCAACTAGGTTTTCACCCAGTGATGATTATATTTAAAACCATGCAAGAGAACATTTTTCTGCAACAGTGCATTTATGCAATGAAATGCACAGGCACAGCTAAGTTTCACTTAACAAATAGAAAAAAAAAAAGGAAGTTTAATGTACTCAGTGTTACTGTTAGTCTCTGTTTATTCTTCAAATCGATCAGTATGTGCGCTGCAAATAGGATGGTGGTATTGGAAACAAATTCTATTAAAACTTAAAATATGCTTGGCTCTGGAAATAAATAAATTTTCTTTAATTAGAAATCACATTTTAAAGCATACATACATTTACTTAATAAATAATAGTTTTTTATCATGCATAATATAACTGATAATCATGTAAATATATAAATTTTAGGTTCCTATTATGAAGTAGCATCAATACATATAAATCATCTATTAAAATCGTGTTTTGAATACATTGAAAGTAAATAAAAAGCAATAAATATGTTTTGATGGTAGAACATCTTTGAATAACAAACTATTAGGTTGAATGCTACAAACACAAAGGTCCTTGCATTCACACATAAGCATATACTATAAGCAAAGATAAGGGAAATGACGAATGCTAAACAGAGTTATCTTTTCAAATGAAAGGATATATAATCTGTTTTCTGGGCTGAAGACTGGAAATGGAGTTGGTTAATGGTTTAGGTGACTTTCACATTATCTGTATGGCCAAGTTCTTCCATGCTCCTGCAACCAAGACTAGCTGGTGGTGGCAAATAGTCCAAATGAATCATGAGCTGTATACTTTTCCAAAACCATACTAGGTTCTCCCATAAGTCCCTAAGATAACACATGAAGTCTACCTCTATAACTCATCTTCATGGAAGAAGTGACATGTACATTTAACAGAGTTTTAATGAAATGTGCCTCCTTGAGCACAGGAGATGGCATTATACCAGGAAACTTTTTCAAAACTTTACTGTACTTAAGTATGCTTAAAATAAACTTCCTGGGTAAGACTCTTGATTATAGAGTACATAATATTGAAACAACATTCTCTACTGAGTTATGTTGAACCAGATTTCCTCATTGCCTCACAGAGATTATTACCTTTCTGGCCCTGGCAAAGAGCCCTACAGGAGGATTTTCCCCAGAGAAATCATTCTGATAGAAGAACTAAGAAGTTTAAATTGTACCTGTTAGGAAGTCTGCTTTTCTTTGATTTCTACGTTTTGCTTGAATGTTTGTGAACCAGTTGTCCTGAACTCAGATGTACACATATAAACCCACACACTCCTACAGCCTAGCACTTGCAGGCATGCGTGCGTGCACACACACACACACACACACACACACACACACACACACACACACATGTAAACATCAAAAAATAATCATGTCTCTTTATTGGAGACATGATTAGATTATAATTCATATCAATATTTTCTCAGACATTGAGTATAATAGGATGTCTATAAACATTGTGAGATCATGCCAAAAATACATGACACAAAAATATGTTTATCATACAATCATTAGATTGACACTAATTTTCTATTATATTCATTAAAATGCATTCCTGATTCTTATAGGACAGTGAAATATTCTGTACAACTGTGCATTAAGTTTTCAGTATGGAAAAAATGTGAGTTATACAAAATTGTAAAATAAATTAAGTAAACAAAACAAAACATTACATTCAAAACAAGTTATTTTCACCCCTTTCCACAAAAAAATGGAATTAGAAAATATAGAGAGATCAGATGAAGTAATTATATTATACTCTTAAAAAATGAAACAAATACATTAAGAGACAGACTATAGCTGGGCAGTGGTGGCACACGCCTTTAATCCCAGCACTTAGGAGGCCCAGGTAGGCAGATTTCTGAGTTTGAGGACAGCCTGGTCTATAGTGTGAGTTCCAGAACAGCCAGGGCTCCACAGAGAAACTCTGTCTCACAATAAATAAATAAATAAATAAATAAATAAACAAATAAACAAATAAATAAACAAATAAATAAGAAGGAGAGAGGGAGAGAGAGAGAGAGAGAGAGAGAGAGAGTAGAGAGAGAGAGAGAGAGAGAGAGAGAGAGAGAGAGAGAGAGAGAGTATATTACAGGTCAAAATGTGATGAAATTACCACTCCCACTTTCTCTTCAACACAAGCCAGTGAAAACTCATTCTTGCAATGGTAGGTAAGGTGTCCTTGGTGGCAGACCAAATAGGCTAGTTGCTAGCAGAACAACTTTCATCTTCTAGAGCCTTCTCTTTATTCTCAAGCAGGAGAGCCAAGTCAGTGAAATGGTAGACTGAAGATGCACACAAAGCTTCTATCTGGTTGCTTGACATGGAGTAAGCCCACTGCCAATGGCTCCATTGCTTTCATTTGTTAGGTTTTGTTTGTTTGTTTATTGTTGATGTTTTTTGTTTTGTTTTGGCTTGGTTTGTTTTAATTTCAGGACAATCTTGTTGCCAGAAAGTATTTGAAAGTGTCTGGAATTGTTTTATTTTAACCAATTGAATTAAATTTTAGTAGAGCATGTTGTTTTTGAATTACTCACAGTCTTGAAAGAATGTGAAGGAGAGCGATGAACAAGATTAAGGAGTGGTCATGACAAGCTGATTTAATGATATTATATTCAAGAGAGAGCAGAGCTAGCATGAAATGTGTCAAAGACAGCAACATTGATCATTCATACTTCCTGACTTTTATTGAACCAAGACACTACATGTTTAGTCCTAGTTTAATGTGACCCATTTACTAAATAGGTCTAATTAAATTTATTTTACAAGTCCAATAAACTATGGAAACTTTTACCTATGATGACTATTTTGTTCCCCCTTCTGAATGATATTCACACATCTAACTTAGGCCCTCCTTGTTACCTAGTTTCTTTGGGTCTGTGGATTGTTGTATAGTTACCCTTCACTTTATGGCCTATTATGATTGAATACATATCATTTGTTCTCTCTAGGTTTCCTTTATGTCACTCAGGATGATATTCTCAATTACTATCAATTTGTCTGTAAATTTCATGATTCTTTTGTTTTTAATAGCTGAACAATATTACATCATGCAGATATTTCACATATTCTTTATCCATTCTTCAGTTGAGGGACATGAAGATTGTTTTTAGTTTTGGCCTATTATGAATAATGTTGCCAGAACCATACAATGGAAAAAAGAAAGTATCTTCAACAAATAGTTCTGGTCTAACTGGGTGCCTGCATGTAGAAAAATGCAAATAGACCCTTAATTATCACCCTGTACAAAACTCAAGTCCCAATTGATCAAACACCTCAAAGTTAAACCAGATACACTAACTCTAATAGAAGATAAATTGGGGAATAGCCTTGAACTCATTCTTACAGGAATCAACTTCTTGAACAGAATACTAGTGGCTTAGACAATCAGATCAAAAATTCATAAATGGGGCCTCATAAAGTTGAAAAGCATCTATAAGGCCAAAACAGCAGCCTACAGATTGGGAAAAGATCTTCACTAACCCTATATCAGACAGAGACCTAATATCCAAAACAAAGAAAGAGCTCAAGAAGTTAGACACAAAGCAAATAACCCATTTAAAATATGGGGTACAGAGCTAAACAGAGGATTCAAATATCAAATAGTTCAGAAGTATATGCTTCTGTGTGTTTGGGGGGGGGGATATGAGAGTGAACCTAGCAGAGAAAGAATTGAGATTAAGTGCTAGAAACATGATCTCCTACATATGCTGGAGAAGTCTTGTTCAGGCTGTACACAACCCAAGATCAGAAATGGTTATAAGCAAATTGTGTGACAAAAAAAAGGACCAGAGCTCAGGGAAATGGCTGCTTCCTCCATCTTCTTGATTACATAACTATACCTTTATTGCCTGAAAAGTTGTATATAAGTTTTGTACTGAACAATAAATGGTAGATCTGTACACTGATGCTGATCTCCTGGGTCTGAAATCACTGTGGGCCCCATCTACAATTGTTTTGACAGAGAAGTATTTAAAGAAATGTTCAAGCTCCTTAGTCATCAAGAAAATGCAAATCAAAACAACTCAGAGATTCTGTCCTATACCCATCAGTATGGCTAAGATCAAAAGCTTAAGTGACAGTGCATGATGGTGTGGATGTGTAGCAAGGGGAACACTCCTTCATTGACAGTAGGAATGCAAACTTGTACAACTACTCTGGAAAACAATTTGGTGGTTTCTCACAAAATTGAGAAAGGCTTTACCTCAAGAGCCAGATATACCATTCCTAGAAATATACCCAAATGATGATCTACTATGTTCAGCCTACTTTTTTATAACACCTTTGTATACTTGTATAGGAGTAACAACAACCATTATTGACTGGGCAAGTAGGTGTTGTTTTCAATGGTCATCAAACATTAACCATGAACATGTACTGAAACCCTGACCACAGAGAAATCTGATGGAGTCATTGTCTCAGTTGAGTTTCCGTCTTGCCAGATGATGCTATCTTGTGTCAGTGGAAAAAAGTATTTTAAACAAATGGTGCAGGTTCAACTGGTGGTCAGCATGGGGAAAAAAAGGCAAAGAGCCCCATTCTTATGTCCTTACACAAAGCACAAGTCCCAATGGATCAAGGACTTCTACCTAAAACCAGATACACTGAAAATTATAGAGGACAAAGTGGAGAAGAGGGAACAATTCCTGAATAGAACACCAATGGCTAATGCTTTAAGATCAAGAATTGACAAATGGAACCTCATAAAATTGCAAAACTTCTGTAAGGTAAAGGACACTGTCATTAGGACAAAAAGGCAACCAACAGACTGGGAAAGGATCTTTACTAATCCTACATCTGATAGAGGGCTAGTATTCATTATATGCAAAGAAATCAAGAAGTTAGAATCCAAAGATTTGAATATCCCTATTAAAAAATGAGGTATAGAGCTTAGCAAAGAATTTTCAACTGAGGATATCAAATGTCTGAGAAGCACCTAAACAAATGTTCAATGTCCTTACACATCACACAAATCAAAACAACTTGAGATTCCACCTCACACCAATCAGAATGGCTAAGTTCAAAAACTTAGGTGACAGCAGATGCTGGTGAGGATGTTGAGAAAGAGGAACACTCCTCCATTGTTGGTGATATTGCAAGCTTGTGCAACCACTCTGGAAATCAGATTGTCAGTTCCATAGAAAATTGGACATAGTATTACCTGAGTACCCATCTATGCCATTCCTGAGAATGTAGTCAGAAAATGCTTCAACATGTAATAAGGACACATGCTCCACTATGTTCATAGCAGCCATATTTATAATAGTCAAAAGCTGCAAAGAACCCAGATGTCCCTCAACAGAGGAATGGATACAGAAAATGTGGTACATTTACACAATAGAGTACTACTCAGCTATTAAAAACAATGAATTCATGAAATTCTTAGGCAAATGGATGGAACTAGAAAATATCATCCTGAGTGAGGTAACTCAATCACAAAAGAAGACACATGGTTTACACTCACTGGTAAGTGGTTATTAGCACAAAAGTTCCAAGTAACTAGGGTACAATTCACAGACCATATGAAGCTCAATATAAAGGAAAACCAAAGTGTGGGAACTTCGGTCCTTCTTTGAAGGAGAACAACATACTCACAGGAGCAAATATGGAGTTTAAATATTGAGCAGAGACTGAAGGATAGGCCACCCAGAGATTTTCCCACCTAGGGATTTACTCCATATACATTTACCAAACCCAGACACTATTGTGGGTGCCAAGAAGTACATGCTGAAAGAGCTGTCTCCTGACAGGGCCTGACAGAGCCTTACAATTACAGAGGAGGATGTTAGCAGCCAACCATTGGACTGAGCATGGGGTGCCCAATAGTGCAGTTAGAGAAAGGATTAAAGGAATTGGAAGGGTTTGCAACCCCATAAAAAGAACAGCAATATCAACCAACCAGACGCCCCAGAACTCCCAGTGACTAAGCTATCAAGTAAGGATTAAACATGGCTCCAGCTGCATATGTAGCAGCGGATGACCTTGTCATTCATCAATGGGAGGAGAGGTCCTTGACCCTATGAAGGCTAGATAGATGCCTAAGTGTATGGGAGGTCGGGGAGCTGGGAGTGGGTGTGTGGGTAGGTGGATGAACACACTCATAGAAGCAGGGGGAGGAAGGATGTGATAGGTTGTTTATGGGAGGGAGGGAAACAAGAAAGAGGATAACATTTAAAATGTAAATAAAGATAATATCCAATTTTTAAAAAGTAAAGAAAAATATTGAGAGAATTTTCTTTTTTTCCATTTTTTTATTAGATATTTTCTTAATTTACATTTCAAATGCTATTCTGAAAGTCCCCTCCCTGCTCCCCTGCCCACCCACTCCCACTTCTTGGCCCTGATGTTCCCCTGTATTGGGGCATATAAAGATTGCAGTACCAAGGGGCCTCTCTTCCCAATGATGGCCGACTAGGCCATCTTCTGCTACATATGGAGTTAGAGACACGAGTTCTGGAGGTTCTGGTTAGTTCATATTGTTGATCCTCTTCTAGGGTTGCAGACCCCTTCAGCTCCTGGGGTTCTATCTCTAGCTTCTCCATTGTGGGCCCTGTGTTCCAGCTTGTAGATGATTATGAGCATCCACTTCTTTATGAGACAGCTATATCAAGGTCCCTTAAGTAGGCACTAGCTGTCCTATGCCATAGCTTCTGTAAGGCAAAAGATACAATCAGCAAGACAAAAAGGCCACCAACAGATTGGGAAAGGATTTTTACCAATCCTAAATCTGATAGGGGATTAATATGCAACATCTACAAAAAGCTAAAGAAGCTGGACTCCAGAAAAACAAATAACCCCATTAAAAATGGGGTACAGAGCTAAACAAAGAATTCTCAACTGAGGAATTCTGAATGGCTGAGAAACATCTGAAAAAATGTTCAACATCCTTAATCATCAGGGAAATGCAAATCAAAACAACCCTGAGATTTCACCTCACACAAGTCAGAATGGCTAAGATAAAAAATTCAGGGGACAGCAGATGCTGGCGAGGATGTGGAGAATTTTCAAGTCTATACAAAAGTGCCATGGACATATGAAGATGGAGAAATTTTAAGTGCAATAAAGATAAGATAGCAGCCAATTTTAAAGCATGTTCCCTATATCTGATATGTTATATCATTTCTATCATTCCATAGAGTATACTTAGGAAAAAGCATGTGATTAATTATTAATAGATTTGATAATTTTATATTTGATAGCTCAACCAGAAACACACTTTGGTTTTCAGGTATAAGAAATACTTGGGTTTGGTCCTAAGAACTCACATAAAATTTGTTATGTATCATTGATTTTGCTTGTACTTTCATCACTGGAGAGGTGGGGGCAGTTGAATCACTAAAACTCACTGGCAAGCCAGTCTAGGCTAATTGGTGATTGCTGACCAAAATAGAACTGTTTTAATGGAAGTGGATGGCATTTGAAAATTTCCTCTGGCCTCCATTAATACACACATGTAGAAAGCCCACTATCTCTGAAGATCAGCAATTACTTCTGTGTGTGTGTGTGTGTGTGTGTGTGTGTGTGTGTGTGTGTGTGTGTGTGTGTGAAAATGTTACCTACATATGTTAATTTCTTTGAAGCAAGAAAAATGCTCCAAATTGGAGTACAGAAGTATATATTCCAACCAATGAAGACCTGTAACAATTCTTAAACTCTCACTCTTAATCACTTTTGTCTCAATGTCTTATCTGTTGTCTTCTTTCCACAATTAATATAATACTGTTTTTAAATGTTGTTTACAATTTTCCTCTCTACCCAATTCATTTTATATTTTTCTCAATGTTTCTGTGTATTTTAAATTTCATCATATCCATCACAGAAAATAGAAAGTAAAACTTCTAAAATAAGTGCCTATCTCAGCACACATTTCCTCAGATTTATGTCTAAGAAAATCATTTACCTAGAAAACACATTTGTTATTAGCTGATTTCAGACAGCCATGCTTTGCAACAAATCTTCATGATATCTCTAATTTTGATTAAATATATCCTAAATCATATGCTTAAAATGTGGGACAGATGTGCTATAGAAATATAACAAATATGAGTATCATAATACATTATGTAAACAGACAATAATGTGTTTAAAAACATCTGCTGTGTAAAAGAAAAACAACAACAACAAAAATGTAATGCAACATGTTGAGCAGGAATTTAATTCAGGATGAAAATGCCCAAAATTATCTTTTAGGAGCTTATTTTTTTTATGTTATTTTCATATTGTGGTCTAATGAGATCCTTTCCCTATTTCTATACTTCATATTATACTCACAACAATATCTCACACAAATTGAGGTTTAAATTTTATAGTATGAATGTATAATTAAGCTATTATACACAGTTAGAGGTAGAAGTTATAAGTACTTGTACTATAGGTACAGTTTAGAATAAATTCACTAAAAGAAAATCTTTGGGCTTGAGATGTCACTCAGTTGCTAGAGTGCTATCCTAGCATGAATAAAATCCTACATTTGATCTGAAGCAACACATAAAACAAAGAGGGCATACTACAGAACTGTTAATTCCTGGTTTCAAGGGAATCGAATCTGAATGATCACAATTGTATAGTTTTCATATGCATAGTAATTTAAGGACACCCTGAAGCATATAAATAAATAAATAAATAAATAGGAAAACTTTTCAATTTCTCCTCTTATACATATGCCATGATTGTATAATATCTTTGACTAATGAGTGATATGTGATCACCCAGCTCACTATGGGTGGTGCTGCTCTTAGGCAGGTGATCCTGGGTTGAATATAATATGAGGTTGAGCAAATCATAGTAACAAGTTCATAAGCAGCACTCCAAGTTCTTGGCCTGAATCCCTGCACTGAAGGAATTACTCTTCATGAAGCTTTAAGCTTATGTGGTGTATTTGGTTATGCTGCTTTATCATTGCAGAAATGGAAATCTAACTAACTTATTATCTTAAAATCAATTCTACTTTCCCCTTGTCATTTCTCTTTTATAAACAATCCTAAACATATAAAAGACAGAACTAGTGGAGACCACCTTCAGTAGATAGGCACAGCCACTGGACAAATGATGGGGTCACCCACCCATCTGAATTTTTTTTTAACTCAGACATGTTTCTGTATAATGATATAACAGGGACAGAAAATGGAACAGAGACTAAAGGAAGTGACAACCAGGAATGGTCCCACCTGGGGATGCAGCATGTCTGCAGACACCAAACCCAACACAGTTGCTATGGTCAAGAGATTCTTGCTTGAGAGCAGGAACCAAGTATGGCAGTTCCTGGGGAGATTTGTCCAGCAACTAGCCAATGCAGATGCAGATGCTTGTAGTCAAATATCAGACTGAATTCAGGGAACTTGGTGGGGGAGCTGGTAGAAAGACTGGAGTAGCAGAGAGGGAATGCAACCCCATTAGAAGAACAACATAGGATGGCCTGACTACCCAGTTCTCCCAAAGCCTAGACCACCAACAAAAAAGAGTAACTGGAGGGATCTATGCCTCTAGAAACATATGTAGCAGAGGATGGCCTTGCCTGACAGAAATGGGATGGGAAGCCCTTGGTCCCAGGGAGATTAAATGCTGGAGTGGTGGAACAGGAGAGTGTGGGTGAGTGTGGGAATACTCTCATACAAGCCAAAGGGAGTGGGGATGGCACATGTGGGATGGGGGTTGGTGGAGAGGTTAACAAGGAAGTGGAATACCATTTGAGGTTTAAGTGAATGGAATGATTAATAAAAAGAGAATAAATGTAGATTATCATTTCTCTAGTAAATAATAATGTATTTGGTTTTACTTATAAACATTAATAATATAATCTATTTTATTTTACCATTTCAGGTAGTGTATATGGCTCTTTTGATAGACTGTTTTTGTGTGTCTTATTAACCACAGCCCTCATCTTATAAGTTGTTAGAGATAATTTACTCTGGAGCTATTTTGACTTACCATGGTCCAGGTGGACAGATTAGATTACCATGTTCCAACATGAAACATTTTTAAGTTTTTATAGTTTTGCAGACTGAGAAAGTGACTAATATAGTGCAGTTTAAAATGCGTTCATGGGTACATCAGAAAGTCAGATAGAAGGTTATAAGGGGAGTTATTCTTCAAGTCTAAGAGGTTGTCTGATGACATTCTTAGCTTTTGGATTGATGAGAACTAGTGCTAAATGGTCTGGTTTGTAAGCTTTTTTTTAATTTTTATTTTTTGACTAATATCCACTCATTATTGAATACATACCATACATGGGTCTGAGTTACCTCACTCAGGATATTTTCTAGTTACATCTATCCCCCTACAAAACTCCTCATTCTTTTTTTTTTTTTTTTTTGGTTTTTCAAGACAAGGTTTCTCTATAGCCCTGGCTTTCCTGGAACTCACTTTGTAGACCAGGCTAGCCTTGAACTCAGAAATCCGCCTGCCTCTGCCTCCTGTGTGCTGGGATTAAAGTAGTCCACCATGCCCCACTCATCCTTATTCTTTTGTTTTGTTTTGTTTTGTTTTGTTTTTGTTTTTGTTTTTGTTTTTCGAGACAGGGTTTCTCTTTATAGCCCTGGTTGTCCTGGAACTCACTTTGTAGACCAGGCTGGCCTCAAACTCAGAGATCTGCCTGCCTCTGCCTCCCCAGTGCTGGGATTAAAGGCGTGCGCCACCACGCCCAGCTAGTCCTTATTCTTAATAGCTGATTAGTATTCCATTGTATAAATGAACCATATTCTCTGTATCCACTCTTCTGTCTTGGGACATCTAGGTTGTTTCCATCTTCTGGCTATCACAAATAAGAGCACTATAAACATAGTGGAACACAGGCTCCTGTGGTGTGTGTTGGACAGCTTTTGGTATCACACAATACCATTCCCAAGAGTGGTATTGCTGAGTCTTGAGGTAGATCTATTTCCACTTTTCTGAGGAACCTCCAGATTGATATCCAGAGTGTTTGTACCAGTTTGCAATCCTACAAACAATGGAGGAGTATTTCTCTTTCTCCACATCCTCTCCAACATGTGTTATCACGTAAGATTTTGATTTTAGCCATTCTGACTGGTGTAAGGTGGAATCTCAGAGTCATTTTGATTTTCATTCCTCTGAACACTAAGGACTTTGACCATTTCTTTAGGTGTTTTTTCAGCCATTCGACATTCCTCCGTTGTGATTTCTAGGTTTAGTTCTATACCCCATTTTTTTATTGGGTTGTTTGTTTTTTTGTTTTTGTTTTTGTTTGTTTGTTTGTTTGTTTTTTTTGTCTAGAGAATTCAAATGGACCAACAAGCTGAAGTGCCCAAGGGAGGACCCCTCATTCCCACTTGGAAGAGAGAAGAAAGAAATCACAAGTGGGGAGGGAGGGAGGGACTTGGGAGGGAAAGTAGATGGAGTGGGGGGATAGTGGGGGATAGAGGGAAGCCTGATCTGATATTGGGTGAGGTAAAAGAACTGAAGCCCTGAGGACCAGAAGAAAGAATTTAAACAGGCAACCTTAGGAGATAGGAGGTTGGGAGATCCCCTAGAATGCACCAGAGACCTGGGAGGTCAGAGACACCCAGGACTCAAATGGAGGGACCTTTGATAAAATGTCAGACAGTAGGGAGAGAGAATTTATAGAGGCTACCTCCAGCAGGAAGACAAGACATCAAGTGAGGGATGGGGTTGCCATCCCACAGACACACCTCTGACCTATAATTGTTTCTATCTGAATGAGTTACAGGGATGGAAATGGAGAGAAGCCTGAGGAAAGAAGTTCCAGTGACAGGCCCAAAGAGGGTTCCAGCTCAAAGGTAGTTCCCAAGGCCTGACACTCTTACTGAGGCTATGGAGTGCTCACAGAAAGATATCTATCATGACTGCCCTCCGAAAAACCGAACAAGCAGCTGAAAGAGTCAGATGCAGTTATTTGCACCCATCCAATGGACAGAAGCTGCTGACCCCAGTTGTTGAATTAGGGAAGGCTGAAAGAAGCTGACGAAAAGGTTGATCCTGTAGGAAGACCAGCAGTCTCAATTAATATGGCCCCCCAAAATCTCTCAAACACTGGACCACCAAGGAGACAGCATATACCAACTTATATGAGGCACCCAACACACATAGAATGGAGTACTTGTGGGTCTGTGTTCATTCAGAGATAATGCACTTAACCTTCAAGATACTGGAGGTCCTAAGGAGTTTAGAGGTCAGGTGGGGTAGGGGCAGGGGCATCGATGTGGAGATGGGGTGGGATGGGGTGGAGGTGTGGGATGTGGAGAAGGCAAAGGGTGAATGGAGAAGGGCAAGGAATGGAATATGGAGTGTAAAAAATAAACTACAAATAAAATTAACTTAAAAAGAAGAAAAATTTAAAAAGTTTTCCAAGCATTTTCACAGCACATTAGTTCTAATATAGAGTGAGCCAAGGGATGGCTTTTTCAGAAGGCTAAAACTAGCTGAAGATAAGGTAATTAAATTAGCCTCTGAACCTGCACTATTCCAACCTCTCCACGTTATAGCCATTCCAGTAAGTCCAATGGTCTCTGCAGATGCAAACTCCTTCTAGGATATTTTGTTCACAGTCAGATACAGCATCATTCCAGAAATTTTCATCCACAGTTTCATATTAGAATTTTTAGCAAATTTTTCTGTATCTTAAAAATAATTTTAAGTCCAATTTTTGACAATTAATCATTTTGTCAATTGGTAATCCCTGTAACAAAATTGTCTTCAGTAGATATTGTTTTATTAAATGTTTTCTTCATTTACTTTTCAAATGCTATCCCCTTTCCAAATTTCCTCCCAGAAAATCCCCTATACTCTCCCCCTCCTCCAACTCCCCAACCCACCCTATCTTGCCATATATTATATTTACTTCCAGAGTAATTTGTCTTTTGATTTTAATAAAAACGATCAATTAATGGTAGATATTATTCCAATTTCTATTAATCATAATGTTTAAAAATTTTAGCAACTTATTTTTGGTACAAACAAAACACAGAGTGGATTTCAGACTTTTCAAATTTATTATTTGTTTAAAATGACAAAGTACATGATTTAATCAAAATGTATTTTTAAGTATCTCAAAGAAAATGAAGAAAATTTTCAATGAAATATTGTGAGATGCTATGGATGTTTTATGCCAGTAACTCTACAAGACTTTTTTGAGTTGGTGGCCAACTTGGACTATATAGTGATTATCCTGGTTGGCATTTTTGTAATTTTGACACAAAGGAAAGTTATCTGGAAAAATGAACCCCAGTTGAGTAAAATGCCTCCATAGAGTTGGGCTGTAAGAAAATCTGTATGGTATTTTCTTCATTAATGATTAATGGGGCAGGCCTAGTACATTGTTGGTGCTGCCATCCCCCCAAAAAAGTTGCCCCTGACGTATATAAGAATTTTTAAGTAAGTCATAAGTAACAAGACATTTAGCCAGCATGCCACTAGGTCCTCTGTGTCAGCTTCTATCCACAAGGTGATAGTAATGTGGAAGAATGTGACTAGAAATTTATAAGATGAAGTAATCCCTTTTCTCTTTAAATTGCTTTTGGTTTTAGTATTTTATCACATCAATGGAAATCCCAATCATGTCATATTATTGGAACAGACCTGACAAAACTTTAAAAAGAATTGTGGAAGGACTTTGGAAATTGAAGCTAGGCAGATAATTGACTGCTTTGAGCTTAATGACTGTTCTGGGCAGTATATTGAAACAATGAAGACAATGGAGCAGAGCCCTGGCTTGTGAAATTTCTGAAGAAAGTAAAGGCACAAGTATGTTTTTGTTTTTTGTTTGTTTGTTTGTTTGTTTTTTGGTATTTTGTGTTAAGACTCTGGTTCTGATCAGCCATGGATGGAGTATCAGTTATAATTAAACCAAATCAGCATCACTGAGGGGAAAGGGGGTTCACACTGGCAGAGACTATAACTGGCATTGCAACTGAACTTGTTAATGCTTAAGAAATTTATAGTTAGTTGTGTTTTTTAAAGCATGAAGGGGTCATATACATTAAATTAAGATTGGATCTTTGGTGAAGGTGTAGTATCAGTTGCAAATGAAGCTCCAGAATTGAAGGGGTCATGGAGAGAAGGTGATGTTTGGCATTGTGCAGCAGTTAGAGGCCTTGTAGTCAGTTTATTGAAGCAACTGCTGAAGTAGCAATAAAGGTAGAACAGAGTCCTCATAATTTTGATGATTTCAGTACAATAAGTCTACCACCCTGGACAGCAACAAGTGTGGATTGTATCCTGCACAAGCCTAGTAAACAAGCAGTGTGGTGTGGAGGGCAGAGTCTGTAAAGTGGAGCTTCCAAGACTCTTTGGAGACTAGAACATTATGAGTTTCTAAAGTATGTCATTGGTATTTGCAATGTTGGACTGTGAGTTTACTTCAAGTTGATTGCAACTGTGCCCCAGTACTTCATTTTTGGGAGTAAGTTTGTAAATTTTATACTAGTCAAGGTAAATATTGAAGTATTAAAAAAAAACTTTAGACATTTTAGAGACACTTTTTCTAAAAGGGAGATTTTAAATGCTTTAAAGCCATTGAATGTTTTTGAAGAAAGGTTTTTAATTGAGAAAATAGCTCCATTTGGATTGGCTTGTAGGCAAGTCTATAGGACATTTTTTGATTAATTATTAATTGGGAAGGTCCATTTCAACATGGACATGTCACTCCTAGGTAGGTAGTCCTTAATAGTATGAGAAAACAAGAAGGGACGACATTGGGAGTAGGTCAGTAATCAACATTCCTCCTCGGTCTCTGAATCATAAGTTAGCTTTGAACTCTTCTCCTGACTTCAAGAATAAACCAAATAAACCATTTCCTCCCCAATATAACCCATCTATTAAGAAAAGTTAGTTTGTGAAATTTGGAGGTCCCTTTATAAAACTTAAAAAAAATATCATCCTCAGTGAGGTAACCTAGGCCAAGATAGACAAATAGCACATGTTATTTTCTCATTTATGGAGTTAGCTCTGAATCTTGAGATCTGTGTGTTCCATTTGGAATATACACATAGGCCATGAAATTAGTAAAGAGCCATTATGGGAAGTTCAGGAGCCCAAGGAATGTGAGATAAAATGTAGTGATGTATAAAGGAAACAGGAAATAATGGAATAAGAATTGTTGAATAAAGTGGGAGACAGAAGGGTACAATATAGGAGGGAATATGGAGATGGATAACCAACAATAAAACCAATTCTAAAAAAGTCATTTGAAAAACTACTACTTGAGAGACTTTCTATAATATAAAACATATGAACATGAATTTAAATAAAACTAGTCTATAATGGGTCAATAATAACCACAATAGACATACACCATAGGCTAATAAATGAGAAATCCAGTGATAGAAGTGTTTTTTCTCTATTGCAATTGTTGGCCAATGCAGTAACAGAGACTCCCAAAATTACAAGCTAGTGCCATTGGTCTTGGTTGTGTTTCAGAACTTGATGGTAGGACTCTATTGCTAAAGGTACCATATGCTTTAGTTACAGAGCATGGACAAATCAAGGTGGTACTCACCTAGAAGCTTCATCACTACTGGCTAGCTTTGAAATTGCTGGAAGTTGTCATGTATTCTACTGGGGTAATAAATAGTAATCATTACGCTTAGCCTGCTGTGAACAACATGGGCTACCATAATGATTATGTTGGCAAGATTTGCCTAATGGTACAACTGATGCACAATTATCATAGGAGTAATAAAATATTTTCTGACTTCTCTGCTCTACAAGATAAAACCCATGCTTGACACCATTATTGGAGCTAAAATCTGTAATTAGAAAAGGCACAATCTCCAGAGAATAATGTCACATCATTGCTTTGATATAAGGACATAGTATTAAACTGACTACTAAAGTCTTATAATACATTATTCGCATGAATTCGTGCATTTATCAAACCCTGTCAGAGCAGCAACTTTTTGGTGTCTGTAGATGAAGTTTAACACAGTGACCCTCAACTGGCCAACATGCTGAGAATAAGAGACAGGAGAGCTCATCCCTATTTTGGATATCCATATGACCCCCTGTTGCAAATGCTCAGGGCTGATAGGAAAAGAGGGATAGAAAAAATATAAAACTCAATGCATGACTACAAATAAAGAATGATTTCTGGACACAACAATGGTATTGTATATATGAACTCATTGGCTGTGACAGTATGCATAAAATCAGTGTTAAGTCCAAACCAGAAAATATCTAAACATGAAGATGTGAGGTGGGCATGAGACTTTACTTCTATTGGGGGAAGCTATTGCTCACTGATAGCTGCAGGAGGGAGAGAAAGATGAGTTTCTTTAAACATGTGACTCCTCTTTGCCAACCACCTGAATATGGACAACACAATTTGGATTCAGTGGACTTAAAAGGTAAATACAAATGTTGGGTGGAATAGAAGAGATAGGTGAGTATGAAAAAAATATAATGCATCAAAATTTTAAAGTATTAATAATAATAAACCAAAAAAGTACAGAATACCCAAGATACAGTCCACAAAACTCAAAAAGGTCAACAAGATCAAGTGCCCAAGTGAGGACAGGACGCCCCAGTCCCACTTGGGAGAGAGAAAAAAGCAATCACAAGGAGGGAGGGAGGGAGGGAGGGAGGGAGGGAGAGGGAGGGAAGGAAGGAGGGGTGGGGAATGGAAAACCTGATCTGGTACTGAGTGAGGGAAAAGGACTGAAGAAATTAGGGCCAGCAGAAAGAATGGAACCAGCCAACCTCTGGAGATAAGATGTTGGGAGAACCTTCCAGAATGCAAAAGAGGCCTTGGAGGTGAGAGTCTCTTAGGACTCAAAGGGAGGGACCTTAGATAAAATGCCTGACAGTAGGGAGAGGGAACTTATAAAGCCCACCTCCAGCAGGATGACAGAGCATTAGGTGAGGGAGGGTGTTGCCATCCCACAATCAAAACTTTGACCTATAATTGTTCCTGTCTGATAGAATTACAGGGTTAGAAATAGAGAGGATCATGAGAAAAAGAAGGTCCAGCAACAGGCACAAGGTGGGATACAGCTCAAGGGGAGGTCCCAATGCCTGACAATATTACTGACGCTATGGAGCACTCACAACTATGACCACACCCAGGAAGACCCAACAAGCAGCTGAAAGAGTCAGATGCAAATATTTTCACCCAACCAATGAACTTCTGCAGCTGACCCCAGTTGTTGAATTAGGGAAGGCTGCAATAAGCTGAGGAGAAGGGCGACCCTGTAGGAGGACCAGCAGTCTCAATTAATCTGGATCCCTGAGATCTCTTAAACACTGGACCACCAAACAGACAACATATACCAGCTGATATGAAGCCCTAAACACACATACAGTAGCAGACTTCCAGATCTGTGTTCATTCAAAGATGATGCACCTAACCCTCAAGAGACTGGAGGCCTCAGGGAGTTAAGAAGCCTGGTTGGGTGGTGGTGGGGATATACTCCTGGAGACAGGGAAGTAGGGAGGAGGTATGGAATGTGGAACTGTCAGATGCTGGACTGGGGGGAGGGGTGGGAATAAAATCTAGAATGTAAAAAATATAAATAAAAGACAAAATAAAATAAAAATTAAAAAGTAATAAAC
This sequence comes from Mus minutoides, assembly GCA_902729485.2. NCBI lineage: Eukaryota > Metazoa > Chordata > Mammalia > Rodentia > Muridae > Mus > Mus minutoides. The sequence goes on along the minus strand of LR753306.1, from coordinate 1,999,718 downwards.
CACAGTAAAGTGAACTTACAAATATTTTCTCAATTATAATGTTACATAATTATCCTCCATATACAATAAGGTATTTCTGTCATTTGCTGTTGTATAGTTTACGATTTAGTTAAATATTAATGCATAAAATACCAAATAAAAACGGAAAAAAGAAATAAACTATATAAATAAGTAAAAAAATTACATCCTATAAATGAAATAGATTAAACACTAGTTCATTCTCAGAAAGTTTTCTCATTTGAAAATGAATATTAGAAGATATAACCTTGCTGCGCAGTGGTAGCACACACCTTTAATCCTAGCACTTGGGAGACAGAGGCAGGTGGATTTCCGAGTTAGAGGCCAGCCTGATCTACAAAGTGAGTTCCAGGATAGCCAGGGCTACACAGAGAAACCCTGTCTCGAAAAACCAAAGAAAGAAAGAAAGAAAGAAATAAAGAAAGAAAGAAAGAAAGAAAGAAAGAAAGAAAGAAAGAAAGAAAGGAAGAAAGAAAGAAAGAAAAGATATAGCCTTCCTAGATGACATTGACAGCTCTCATTTCATAAAACTAAGCATTAAAATATTTATGAGGTTTGGCAAGGTGGGTCAACAGGTAAACCTGCTTTCTGCCAAGCCTGGAAATTTGAATTCATTCTATGAATTTCACAGTTGAAGGAAAGAAAAAACAGCTAAATGTTGCTTTCTGACCTCAATACACACACTGATATTTGCACACATACACATACACATACCACATGAATTCTTACACTACTAGTAAATATAATTGAAAATATTTTTAACACGTATGAACTTTATAATCACAAGTTCATTGTAGCTTATTCTCTTAGGATTGTAAATGAATGTAATTAGTGGTAAAGGGTTACAATTATTTAAAATGTTTAACATTACATTATTTAATTGAATGGTTAAAGCCCATAATTCCCATTTCCTTTTACCTATGCTATATATATAGGTCATGTTTATGTAACACCAAAAAAAAAAAAAAAAAAAAAAAAAAAACCTAGAAATTATTTCAAAGTACTGATCTTACCATTTTTTTCATCTCAACTTACCTGTATAGCACAATATACAGCACACTCCTGAGTAACAAATTAATCCAAGTGTTTTCTGTAAATAGTTTTATTCTTTTCTTCATTCATAAACATTAGTGTGTGAGGCATTTCTCTGGTTTAATTAAGCCAGTTTTCAAAAACTCCTCTATAGTCTATGAGATAAAATAAAATTTTGTCTAATAAGTCTACTGTTACTGTTGAACCCATTCTTATTAATTGATGCTGTTTACATTATAGAGTGTCTCGCATTACATGGATAAACTTGTAATAAACTAAGAAGCCATAGAAGTGAGTACTCAGAGCTTAGGCATAGGAATTGCACATTTAAGACCTATCTGGGCAGCAGAAGGACTTCAAAATCATTTGGCACAAGTTAAATACACTCTTTACAAAATAAAACATCATAAAGGAACCATGGATGTGGATATAGTGTGGTGATTAGGCACATTGCCTAATATCAAGATCTAGCACTGAAAATAGTAATAAAAAAACTAAAAATAACAGTGATGGAATAAAGAAACCAAATAGTCACTCATCATTTTTTTTTCATTTCTTTTCTGTAGGAGGAGAGATTTCAGGCAGTCCCCTTATAGAGGACTAGGAAAGAGGAAAAAGAGGTCCTAAAATGAGTTGGAAAGAAGAGCAAAAATGAAAGCAATACAATGATAAAATGCATGTGAAGAAAATGAAATGGAATTGAGACTTTTGGAGTGAAGTGAAGACCTTCCAGTGTGGGAATGATCTGGGAATTGGAATGAAGAAGTAGTATCAGTGTACCAGTAATGGAATTTCACCTACATGTAGCTGTACCTGCCTTAAAAACAAACAATCCAAAATCTATGGATCTTGTGGGGTCAACTGTAGCGTCCCTCTCCCATCAGCATGGCTGATGCAAAGACCAGCTATGGAGAGCCACATGTGGTATGGCATCCTTTGCTTGGTAAACAGCACCTGAGCTAGCCTGGTGCCCTGCTGTCTACTCCTGTGTGTCTTCCTGGACCCTGGCAACCCCCAGTTCACCAGTGTTCACCTGGAATATCCCACAATGCTTCAGGCTTCCTGCCAAACTCCAGACGCCTGAGCAGAACCGACTGGGGGGCGGGGTCTTCCCCCATTTTCCCCCTGAGAGATAGCCATGCAATAAACCAGAGGCTTTGATCAGCAATGTTGACTTAGCATGGTTCTTTTCTCTCCCCACCCTAGCTCTGTTTCAGCTCCGGACCATCCCCCAGGAAACCCAGTCTGTGATGGCGGAGAGGTAGACCCCCATCAGTCAACCTTGAGCATGTATACTTGCATGACAGGTATTTTACTAATTAATCAATTTCTTGTGACTAAAATTGTGCAAACATTTTGATCATTTCTGAAGTGTGGAGTGCATTTTGATTGTTGCATTTCAACTTTTACTTATAACTTGTTCTCTTGAATATTTAATTCTTTGTCATTATTTCAGTGTTATTGGTATTAGGTGTATCAAGTTTTCAGAACTCATTAAGTTGTAAAGCCTGAAACTGGGAAAATGATATAATAAACAAAAGGAAATATGTTAAACACATTTGCAGACTTTTTTTTTCTGTTGTAAGTTAAGATTTTTCTTAGAAATTCAAAGAATGGAATTTAATGTTGTAATGGTATTCACAGAGTTAGAAGAAAATGATTTAAATTTTTTGATGACCACAAATAAAATCTATCTTGACTTTATCATTATTTAATTTAGGTTTGAATCTGAAAGTTCCCCACCACTCATGAGTTTGTTGGCTAGCATGCTTGTGTCTTGTCTTTATCATTATTTAATTTAGGTTTGAATCTGAAAGTTCCCCACCACTCATGAGTTCGTTGGCTAGCATGCTTGTGTCTTGTCTTTATCATTATTTAATTTAGGTTTGAATCTGAAAGTTCCCCACCACTCATGAGTTCGTTGGCTAGCATGCTTGTGTCTTGTCTTTATCATTATTTAATTTAGGTTTGAATCTGAAAGTTCCCCACCACTCATGAGTTTGTTGGCTAGCATGCGTGTGTGTGTGTGTGTGTGTGTGTGTGTGTGTGTGTGTGTGTGTGTGCGCACACACACACACACACACACAGGGACACACAGACACTCACAATTACATTCATCCAAATGGTAGCCCTGTTTTGTAGCTTGTGAAACTTTTAGAACACAGGGATGGACAACTGGAGGGGGTGGGGTCTCAGAAAGTTATTCTAGCTCTGCTTCTCATTCTGCTAAGTGCTTTGTGGTCTAGCAAGTGTTCTTAAATTCCAGGAAGCAATTCTGCCTTACCTTCTTTGCTATGACATAAGTACCATACCTCCTGAGATAAGGAAAATAAACCTTCCTTCAGTCCATTTGTTACTATCTAGTGTTTTCTCACAGCAATGAGAAAAGTAACTAATACAATTCTTATTAGAGCAATTGATTAGGTAACTAATTAATCAGTATCAACAAATCACAACAGTTTTTAGAAGCCAGAAAAATTATGTAAAAATTTGCCAGTATTTTTTTTTTGTCCACCCTTACTAAGACAATTGATTCCTATGATGCAGGAAGATTCAAGCCCTTGAATTCTGTTTTTTAAAAATCGTAATCAAATTGGCACATAACCTAACTGTAAGTCTCTTAATTGTTTGTAAATAAATAAGCCAAGAAAAGAAACACCTACTATAGGCATTCTCCTTAACTCTGCATAGATTGAGTCACAGGAGGAAATGATATTTGTGAAATGAGGATTTATTTCTTTCAAGCACTGTGTCCTTGTGATATTTCCTAGCTATTGATTGCAAAGAAAGAAACAGAGTCTTCTGTATTCTATTTCAGTGTCCTTCCATTTATTTGTACTGTGCAGAGAGTCCTTGGAGAGAAATTCCAGATTGCAATAAGGAAATTGCATTTTCTGGGTATAGATAAAATGGACCCACTGAAGCACTTCTGTGTACTCTAGTGGTTGTGATAGTCCTTGAATATGATTATCCAGATTCCAATGAGATATGTATGGCCTGTGGAGGTGACTCACTCACTAAAAGGAGACAAGATTATGATCTAAAAAGGATACAAAATACACTAAAAATAGAGTTGAATTCAGCATAGAAATACACCATTCTAGAAATTGCCTTAGCAGTGCCAAATACACGAATCAAAAGCAAACGTCTTAAAAAATAATTTACCTTATTTATTTTTCACCTGGCATTCTATATTTAGAATTTTATGCTTAAAATATACTAAAAATGTTCCAATTAATTTAATGTTCATATTATTTTAAGCAAATGTTTGTAATTTCTTTTTATACCTGTAAGCATGACTAAGATCAGTAACACAAGTGACAGCTCATGGTGGCAAGGATGTGGAACCAGGGAATACTCCTCCATTGCTTGTGTAAGTGCAAACTTGTACTGCTACCAAGGAAATCAATTTGGCAGTTCCTAAGAAAACTTTGAACCAATCTTCTTTAAGATGCAGCTATACCACTCTTGGGCATACATTCAAAGGATATTCCATCCTATCATGAGGACACTTGCTCAACTATGTTTTGCCTTTATTTGTAGTAGTTAGAACCTGGAAATAACTTAGATGTCCCCCCACCAAAGAATGGATAAAGAAAACATGGTACATTTACACAATAGAGTATTACTGTGCTGTTATAAAATGATGTCATGAAATTTTCAAGCAAATGGATACAAGTAGAACAAAATCATCCTCTGTGAGGTAACCAAGAAAGACAAATAGTGTATGTATTCACTTATAAGTATATATAATTTATTAAGTAAATGATAATGAAGCTACTATCCATAGAACCAAAGAAGTTAGATAAAGAGAAGGGGTCTAAGGGGAACACATGGACCTCCATTTGAATGGGGAACCAAATAGTTTTTATGGGTAGACTGGGGGTGTAAAGAAATGAATAAAGCAACAGGAGTCAGGGGTTGGAGAGATGGGATGAAGGTAGAGAGTGTGGAAAGAGATGACTGGAACTGCTATCACATTTTGTGGATGGATATGGGGAAACTAATGCAGGTGAAACATCTTAGAATCTAGTGATGCTAATAAGGAATCCTAGAAATGGGGAATACATAGTCTAAACTGGCCAAATCTTGTAGCCAAGCAAGGCTTCCAGTGGAGGTACAGGATTGTACTCAGTTAAGTAGTTGGGCAAGGGGGTCCCATGAAACTCCACAAACAGCTCAATCTAATGATAAGACAAAGAGTTGCTTTCTACAAACTACCTAGGGTAATATCCACAGAACTCATCGATCCTGGAGAATTGGTACTGGGGCCAACATGCTGCTAATTTCTTTGGTAAGGAATATACTCTGTAGGCTACTCATATAGAAACATGAACACCAACCCAGCCTCAAAACCTTTGACCTGCAGTCTATTCTGCCTGCAAAATATAACAGGAAAATGATGTTCCAGAACTTGTGGGAGTAGCCAACAAATGTCTGATTTGCCTTAAGGTCTTTGCTCCAAGGAAAGGACCTGATACTGCTTGGATAGCCAGGAACCAGAGATTAGAGGTATTTTTGAAGATTCGGATAGAATTCTGCAAGAAAATCATATGGTCCTGGATTTGTTTATTTGTTTGTATTTTTATTTTTGTTTATTTAAATTGGGAGACTTTTACTGACTGCTTCTATTTCTTTAGGAGTTGTGGGACATTTTAGATGGTTTATCTGATACTGATTTAAATTTTATACCTGATCTATGTCTATAAAATCATTCATTTCATCTAAATTTTCCAATTTTGTTGAGTACAGTCTTTTGTGAAGCTGCTAGTATATGATCTTTCCAATTTCTTTATGGAGGCACTCAGAGAGCTATGACGTTTCATCATAGTACTATTATTTATTGTGTCCCATAAGTTTATGTATGTTGTGACTTTTTTTTGTTTTGTTTTGTTTTTCGAGACAGGGTTTCTCTGTGTAGTCGTGGCTGTCCTATAACTTACTTTATAGACCAGGCTGGCCTCGAACTCAGAAATCCGCCTGCCTCTGCCTTCCAAGTGCTGGGATTAAAGGCATGTGCCACCATGCCTGGCATGACTTTATTTTTTAAATTCTAAAATGTCTTTAATTTTTATCTTTATTTCTTCACTGACCCAAGATATATAGATGTGTTTAGCCTCCAGGAGTATGTGGAATATCTGTTGGGTGTATTTGTTATTGAAGACCAGCCTTAGTCTGTGGTAATCTGATGGGATACATGTGATTATTTCAATCTTCTTGTATCAGTTGAGGCTTGTATTGTGTCTGATTTTATGGTCAGTTTTTGAGAAGATACCATGAGGTGTGAGAAGTTATATTCTTTTGCTTTAGGGTAAAATGTTCAGCAGATATCTGTTACTTTAGTTCACAACTTCTGTTAGTTTCACTGTCTCTCTCTTTAGTTTCTGTTTCCATTGGTGAACATGGGATATTAATATCTCTCACTATTATTGTGTGAGGTTCAGGTTCAATGTGTGTTTTGAGATTTAGTAACATTTCTTTGACAAATGTGGGTTCCCTTGCATTTGGGGTGTAGATATTCACAACTGAAGGATCATTTGGTAGATTTTTTTTTCTTTGATGTATATGAAGTGTTCTTCCCCCTCTTTTTTTGATAACTTTTGATTGAAAGTCTATTTTACTGGATATTAGAATTGCTACTCCACCTTTTTTCTTGGGACCATTTGCTTGGAAAGTTTTCTTCCCAGCCGTTTTCTCTAGGGTAGTGTCTGTCTTTGTCATTGTGGTATTCCTCCTGTATAAAGCAAAATGTTGGATCTTGTTTATGTACCCAGTCTGTCAGCTTATGCCTTTTTATTGGGGAATTGATTGATGTTAAGAAATATTAAAAATATGATTTTTTTAGGTACTGTTATTTTTGTTGCAGGAGTTGGTATTATGTATATAATAATCTTTTGTTTTGTGTTTGTTGTGAGATTAGTTTCTTTTCCTTGGATGTAGTTACCTTCTTACCTTCTTTTTTTGTTTGTTTGTTTGTTTGTTTTGTTTTGTTTTGTTTTGTTTTCGAGACAGGGTTTCTCTGTATAGCCCTGGCTGTCCTGGAGCTCACTTTGTAGACCAGGCTGGCCTCGAACTCAGAAATCCACCTGCCTCTGCCTCCCGAGTGCTGGGATCAAAGGCAGGCTTGTGCTACCACGCCCGGCTAGTTACCTTCTTTTTGTTGGGAACTTTGTTCTGGTATCATTTGTAAGGCTAGAATAGTAGAAAAATATTCTTTAAATTTGTTTTTGTCATGGAATAGCTTGGTTTCACATTCTATAGTACTTGAGAGTTTTGCAGGGTATAGTAGCCTGAGCTGGCATTTGTGTTCTCTTAGTGTCTATAAGATATCAGCCCAAGAACTTCTAGCTTTTAGAGTCTCTGTTGAGAAATGTGGTATAATTCTGATAGTTCCACCTTTATATGTTTCTTGATTTTTCTTTAATTGCTTTTAATATTCTTTATTCTGTGCATTTTAGAGTTTTCATTATTATATGATGGGAGGAATTTCTTTCCTAATCCAATCTATTTGGCGTACTGTAGGCTTATTGTATGTTTATGGGCATCACTTTCTTTTGGTTAAGGAACTTTTCTTCTATAATTGTGTTGAAGATGTTTACTGGCCCATTGAGTTGAGAATCTTCACTCTCTTCTATGCCTATTATTCTTACATTTGTCCTTTTCATTGGATCCTGGATGTCCTGGATGTTTTGAGTTAGGAGCTTTTTGCATTTTACATTTTCTTTGACTGTTGTGTCAATGTTCTCTATGCTATCTTCTGCTCCTGAGATTCTCTCTTCTATCTCTTATATTCTGTTGGAGATGCTTGTATCCATTACTCCTGATCTCTTTCCTATGTTTTCCATCTTCAGGGGTATTTCCCTTTGTGATATCTTTATTGTTTTTATTTCCATTTTTAGATACTGGATGCTTTAATTCAATTCCTTCACCTGTTTGGTTGTCTTTTTTCTGTGTTTCTTTAGAGGATTTGTGTGTTTCAACTTTAAGGACTTCTACATGTTATCGGCATACTGTATTTCTTTAAGGGAGTTATGGCAGGAAAACTAAGTTCTGGTAATATCAAGTAGCATTGCTTTCTGTTGCTTATGTTCTTACATTTGCCTCTTGCCATCTAGTTATCTATGGTGTTAATTGGCTTTCCTGTCTCTGACTGGAATCTGTTCCTCATGTGACAGTGTGAGTCTGGGTGTGTCTAACCTATTGGGTGTTAATCTGTCTCTGGGTATGATTGGGGTTGTCTTATTTGGTGTTTCTATTCCTGCACAAACATCATGATCAAGAAGCAATTGGGGAGGAAAAGATTTATTCAGCTTACATTTCCACATTGCTGTTCATTACCAAAGGAAGTCAGGACTGGAACTCAAGCAGGTCAGAAAGCAGGAGCTGAGCACAGGCCATGGAGGGATGTTCTTTATTGGCTTGCTTCCCCTGGATTGGTCAGCCTGCTCTCTTATAGAAGCCAAGTCTACCAGCCCAGAGATGGCACCATGCACAAGGGACCCTCCCCCTTGATCACTAATTGAGAAAATGCCCCACAGCTAGATCTCATGGAGGCACTTTCCCAACAGAAGCTCCTTTTTTTGTAATAACTCCAGCCTGTGTCAAGTTGACACTCAAAACCAGCCAGTACAATTGACCCCTTGTCAACTTGACACACAAACACATCACTAGATCACTAGTAAGCCTCAACCCTTAGTTCTTATTCATCCCTAATATCTTAAATAACTTTAAAAGTCCCACAGTCTTTACATATTAAAAGTTCAATCCTTTAAAAATATCTAATATCTTTTAAAATCCAGACTCTTTTTACAATTTAAAGTCTCTTAACTGTGGGCTCCACTAAAATACTTCCTTCAAGAGGGAAAAATCATCAAGGCACAATCACAATGAAAAGCAAAAATCAATCTCTAACCGCCCAACGTCTGGGATCCAACTCACTATCTTCTGGGATCCTCCAAGGGCTTGGGTCACTTCTCCAGCCATGCCCTTTGTAGCACACACATTGTCTTCTAGGCTCCAGCTGCCTGTACTTCACTGCTGCTGCTGTTCTTGGTGGTCATCTCATGGTACTGGCATCTCCAAAATGCTGCTGTCTTCCACTTTAACTAGGCTTCACCAACTGCCTCTCATAGGCTCTCTTCATGGTGGCAAGCCTCAACTCCTTTGCATGACCACTTCAGTCCTGGGCCATCAATTGCAACTGAGGCTGCGCCTTCACCAATGTCCTTCCATGGCCTCTCAGAGTGCTTCCATGGCCTCAGCTGCTCTGCATGACCCCTTCATGCCTTCAAAACCAGTACCACCTGGGTGACCCTTACACATTACCAAGTTCCACTGCAGCAGGAGTACAACCTTGGCTATCTCTGGAACACAGCCTCTTTGTGCTTTCAGAAAACACTTCCCAGAAGATGTTACCTCAATGATGCTGGTCTCTTCTTAATCACCTCTAATTTCTTAGCTCCAGCTAACCAGCATCAATAGTCCTAGTAATGCATAGGTTTTGCTTTAGTACTTCTGGTATCTTGCTAATCACAGATGATTCTTCAGCCCCAGCTACCCAGAACCACAGAATAATCAAACTCCAAAATTGAAGTGTCCCTGAAAAGAGTCTTTAATTAGCCCTCTGAAATTTCACAAGCCAGGCCTCCATCTTCTGCACTGTTCTCATCATTGTCTTCCAAGCTCCTACACACATCTGACAAAGCTCTTAACACAGAATGGATCTTCTAGCCCAAAGTTCCAAAGTCCTTCCACAGTCCTCACCCAAATATGGTCAGGTTGTCACAGGAATACCCCACTTCTGGTACCAATTTGTCTTAGTCAGGGTTTCTACTCCTGCACAAACATCACGACCAAGAAGCAGTTGGGGAGGAAAGGGTTTATTCAGCTTACACTTCCACATTGCTGTTCATCACCAAGGAAGTCAGGACTGGAACTCAAGCAGGTCAGAATGCAGATGCTGAGCACAGGCCATGGAGGGATGTTCTTTATTGGCTTGCTTCCCCTGGCTTGCTCAGCCTGCTCTCTTATAGAAGCCAAGTCTACCAGCCCAGAGATGGCACCACGCACAAGGGGCCCTCCCCTTTGATCACTAATTGAGAAAATGCCCCACAGCTGGATATCATGGAGGCACTTTCCCAAATGAAGCTCCTGTTTTGTTTTGTTTTGTTTTGTTTTGTTTTGTTTTGTTTTGTTTTGTTTGTAATAACTCCAGCCTGTGTCAAGTCAACACTCAAAACCAGCCAGTACAGGCGTGGAAACAGTAGCATAGGTTTGGCTCCCAAACACAGTTGGGAACTGGACAGATCATGTCCTCATCTATGAGGGTGGTCCTGTCTCACCTGGGCCCCAGGCAGGTACCACTTAGGCTAGGTATTGAAGAAATAGTGGTGAACTTAGCTGTGAGCCCGGGTGTAAACTGGGTCAAAACTCCTGGAGGTCATTATAGCACAGGGTCTGTTCCTGGGCACAGATGCAAACTTTGCTATATTCTTTCATCATTACCTTATCCAGTTTTCATCAGTGGTGGGTTTTTTTTTTTTTTTTCCCAATAGGAACAGATGCAAAGAACCAAAACCTGACATTATGCAGTCTAAATTGGAGGTCTCCATCATATCTCTCCCCTCACACCTAGAAGAATCCTTCAGAAGAATAGCCTCTGAATTACTTAAGCAAGATGCATATGAGCTCAGAGACTATAGCAGCAGGCACGGGGACTACATTGGTGTATACCATGACCTATGTTTATGTAGTATATTAATTAGCTTAATAATATTATGGGGCTTCTCACTATAAGAATAAGTTGATCTGACTCCTGTGCTTATCTTGGAACACTTTTTCTTCTGTCGGGTTGCTGTGTCTAACATCAATATGCAAGTTTTCACTTCATCTTATTCCTTATTTTTTAATAGTCATTTCTCTTCCTTCCCTTCTTTCTGTCCTTACTATTCTCTCATATATTGCAACCTGATCAAAGTTTCTCCTTTGTCCACTCCTCCCTGTTCCTCTGTCCCATCCCCTGTTACCCAGACCCACTCTGCCTCTGTTTCCTTTAGAAAAGATAAGGCTTCCCAGGGATACCAACTGAACATGAAATAAGTTACAATAACATTAGTCACATATTCTCTTATTAAGGCATGTGGCAATCCAGTAGCAGGAAAAGAACAGGAAAAAGAGTTAGAGACAACACTGTTGGATATAATTCTAAATCATGCTCCCTCCTGCCTTTGCTCTCGGCACTGTGGAATGCACTGCCAAAATTGACTGCGGCAGGTTCCATCTCTTGGCTTGTCCATTCCTCTTGACTTAGCTCTGCCAACAGCCAGCTAGCACCTTTTCTGGGAGCTGTGATCATGCTCTCAGCTCCTCCCAGCTTAGCTTCAGGACAATTGCAACCAACCCCCAACCCAGGAAAGCCAGGCCACAAGTTAACCCCCAGTCTTCTCTCTTTCTCTGTACACCTTTGTTCCAGGGATGGAAAACACTAGAAAGCTTTATTATTTGGAAACGTGCCAGATAACACAATTGCTGGGCCACAGAATCTCCTGTGCTAATCTTATCAGCTAGCCTATATCAGCCAACAGCCAGTCTCAGAGGCCACAGGTTGTAGCTACCTCGTACATGGTTGCTGCATGCTTCTATGTCCAAAATCTGCCTGAAAAAAACTCTCTTTTACCTCCTCTATACTTCTACATGGGCCCCAGAAATTTCACCTTTACCCTTTGCTGAGCAATTGACTTTCACCTTTTTTTATTGACCACATTAATAACCAAGTAGGGAACCAGATTTTAATATCAGCTTTGCCCCTACACAAGACCCACCCTCCACTATTAGGAGTCTCAGAAGAAGAAACTAAACAACTGAAACATATAAGCATAGGATCTGGCTTAAACCCATACAGGCTCCCTGATTGTACCTTCAGTATCTATTACTCCTCTGAACTGTGATTAGTTGATCCTATGGCCCATGTTCTTGTGGTGGCCTCTCCCTCTCTTCCTCCTATAGTCCTTCCTCTCTGTATTCTGGAGGATTCCCTGAGCTTGCTCTAATGACTAGGCTCTTGATTTTTGCATCTGTTTCCATTTGATGACAATTGGGCTAGGCTTTGGTTTATGAGTATAGCAGAATAGCATAAAGAATCATTTCATTGACTTTTTTGTGCTTCTATTGCCGGGCATGTTTGGTCTATTCTGTGTCACTGTACTATCTGCCTATGATTCTTGGATATCTAGGCAATGCTAGAAATGGCTTCCCTCTCAAGGAATGGGTCTAAAATTATACAAGGCATTTATTGTTATATGTTATTTCATCATGTTTGCTTGCTACCTCTTAGAAGCTCATTCATTGCTAATGAGGGACAGAAGGAAATGGGTCACAAGGAAAGGAGAGGTGATAAGTTAACTGGTAGAAAAAGAAGGAGGGGAAACTGTAATTCAGATGTATTGTATGAGGAAGGAATCAGTTTTTAATGATAATAATAATAATAATAATAATAATAATAATAATAAT
>LR753306.1:1965149-1985666 GCA_902729485.2 Mus minutoides | reverse complement strand
GCAGCCTTAGTCCATCGTGATCTGATAGGATGCATGGGACAATTTCAATATTTTTGAATCTGTTGAGGGCTGTTTTGTGGCCAATTATGTGATCAATTTTGGAGAAGGTGCCATGAGGTGCTGAGAAAAAGGTATATCCTTTTGTTTTAGGATGAAATATTCTGTAGACATCTGTTAAGTCCATTTGTTTCATAGCTTCAGTTAGTTCCACTGAGTCTCTGTTTAATTTCTGTTTCCAGGATCTGTCCATTGATGAGAGTGGGGTGTTGAAGTCTCTCACTATTATTGTGTGAGGTGCAATGTGTGTTCTAAGCTTTACTAAAGTTTCTTTAATGAAAGTGGCTTCCCTTGCCTTTGGAGCATAAATATTCAGAATTGAAAGTTCCTCTTGGAAGATTTTGCCTTTGATGAGTATGAAGAGCCCCTCTTTGTCTCTTTTGATAATTTTGGGTTGAAAGTCTATTTTATTCGATAATAGAATGGCTACTCCAGCTTTTTTCTTTGGGCCGTTTGCTTGGAATATTGTTTTCCAGCCTTTCACTCTGAGGTGGTGTCTGTCGTTTTTCCTGAGGTGTGTTTCTTGTAGACAGCAAAATGTCGGGTCCTGTTTGTGTAGCCAGTCTGATAGTCTATGTCTTTTTATTGGACAATTGAGTCCATTGATATTAAGCAATATTAAGGAACATTAATTGTTGCTTCCTGTCATTTTTTTTTTTTTAGAGTTGGGATTCTGTTCTTGTGGCTGTCTTCTTTTAGGTTTGTTGAAGGATTACTTTCTTGCTTTCTCTAGGGCAGAGTTTCAGTCCTTTTATTGGTGTTTTTCTGTTATTATCCTTTGAAAGGCTGGATTCGTGGAAAGATATTGTGTGAATTTGAATTTGTAGTGGAATACTTTGGTTTCTCCATCTATGGTAAATGAGAGTTTTGCTGGGTATAGTAGCCTGGGCTGGCATTTGTGTTCTCTTAGTGTCTGTATAATCTCTGTCCATGATCTTCTGGCTTTCATAGTCTCTGGTGAGAAGTCTGGAGTAATTCTAATAGGCCTGCCTTTATATGTTACTTGACCTTTTTCCCTTACTGCTNGTTTCTCCATCTATGGTAAATGAGAGTTTTGCTGGGTATAGTAGCCTGGGCTGGCATTTGTGTTCTCTTAGTGTCTGTATAATCTCTGTCCATGATCTTCTGGCTTTCATAGTCTCTGGTGAGAAGTCTGGAGTAATTCTAATAGGCCTGCCTTTATATGTTACTTGACCTTTTTCCCTTACTGCTTTTAATATTCTGTTTTTATTTAGTGCGTTTGTTGTTCTGATTATTATGTGTCTGGAGGAATTTCTTTTCTGCTCCAGCCTATTTGGAGTTCTGTAGGCTTCTTGTATGTTTATGGGCATCTCATTCTTTAGGTATGGAAAGATTTCTTCTATAATTTTGTTGAAGATATTTGTTGGCCCTCTAGTTTGTGAGTCTTCCTTCTCATATACTCCTATTATTCTTAGGTTTGGTCTAGTCATTGCGTCCTGGATTTCCTGGATATTTTGTGTTAGGATCTTTTTGCATTTACCATTTTCTTTGATTGTTGTGTCTATGCTCCCTATCGAATCTTCTGTACCTGAGATTCTCTCTTGTATCTCTTGTATTCTGTTGTTTATGCTCATATCTATGGTTCCTGATTTTTTTCCTATGGTTTCTATCTCCAGGGTTATCTCCTTTTGGTTTTTCTTAATTGTTTCTACTTCCATTTTTAGGTCCTTGATGGCTTTGTTCAATTCCATCACCTGTTTGGTATTGTTTTCCTGTAACTCTCTAAGTTTTTCCTCTTTAAATGCTTCTAGTTGTTTATCTGTGTTTTCCTGCATTTCCTTCTTATAGTCCTCCATCATCATCATGACGAGTGACTATATATCCATGTCCTGCTTTTCTGGTGTGCTGTTGTATCTAGGACTTGATGTGGTGGGTGAGTTTGGATCTGGTGATGCCAAGTACCCATGGATTCTGTTGCTTCTGTTCTTAAGCTTGCCTCCTGCCATCTCTGCCGAGGAGACCTGGCATTGTTGCAGACCAGAAAGGACCCGCTGTTCTGCCCTGGGCCTTTATCAGTCTCCTGGCTGATGTCTCAAGTTCCACGAGATTGGGCGTGAACAGAGTCTGTGTTCCCCTGCTCACCTCAAGTCCCGGGATAGTTTGGGGAGTCCTGAAAGAGCCTAGGAGAGTGCACAGCGCCTGTGGCCCTAGCCCTGAGCTCCTGATGTGATCATAAAGTTATTGGAGTCACTGGGCTCGTAGGAATGATGTCAGGGTGGAGGGTGCTCTGCCTGTGAGAAGCCCAGCTTCAGATGGGGCAGAGTTCCTCGGTTCCTGCCCCTGCGGGCAACACCAGCCCCACTGCTCCCAAAACCACAGCTGCACTCCACTCAGGCATAATCCCAATGTGATCTTAAACTCCTGGGGTGTGGGGAGCACAGGAAGGGCCCTAGCTGATTCCACTGGGCTCAGAGGAAAGGTGGCAGGGTGTGTGGTGCTCTGGCTGGGAGAGGCACAGCCTCCGGTGGGGCAGAGTTCTCTGTTCCTGCACCTGTGGGCAACCGCTGACCCACTGCTCCCCAAAACACCACTGCACTCCACTCACACATAACCCCATGTGAACTTAAAGTCCTGGGGTGTGGGAAGCACAGGACAGGCCCTAGCTGCATCCCCTGGGCTCAGAGGAAAGATCACATTATAACATTTTAATGAAAGAATTTTCACAGTCTTTTAAACTTATAATGTACATTTATACACATAATAATTAAAAACACGATAAAATATCAAAAAGAAATATATTGAAACAAGGCTGCTTAGTGGGTAAAGGCATTTGCTTTTTTTTTTTTTTTCAACTTTTATTAGATATTTTCTTCATTTACATTTCAAGTGTTATCCAGAAAGTTCCCTATATCCTCCCCCCTCCCGGCCCTGCTACCCTACCCACCCGCTCCCACCCCCTGGCCCCGGTGTTCCCCTGTATTGGGGCAAATAAAGTCTGCATAACCAAGGGGCCAGGCATTTGCTTATAAGGCTCATAACCTGAGTTTAATCACCAGAACGAACATGGTAGGAGACAAAACTGGTCTTCTGACCACAACATGAACCCATGGTACATGTACTTGTACACCTGCAGAAATACACACACACACACACACACACACACACACACACACACACTCACACACATACTCACACACACAGGACAGGGTGGGGGTGAGAGAGTGAGAGAGAGAGACAGAGAGAGAGAGAGAGAGAGAGAGAGAGAGAGAGAGAGAGTAAGAGAGAGAATAAGTGGAATATTTAAATGAATGGTAATATTATTCTCTAATATATAGTAATATTTTTCTCCAATATTTGTACTTTGTATATAGTTAACACCTGCAGAGAAATTATGAAAGCTATTTTTAAAAAATGGAGTAAGAACACATACACAAATACATTGATGTTTGGCCAAAAAAAAAAAAAAAAAAAAAAAAAAAAAAAAAAAAAAAAAAAAAAAAAAAAAAAAAAAAAAAAAAAAAAAAAAAAAAAAAAAAAAAAAAAAAAAAAAAAAAAAAAANCAACAGAAGTTCATATAGCCACTTCTTTGAACTGTGGGATTCATTTATACTCAACCCGATTAGCTTGTAATGCCATCTTGTAATTTTTTTTTTATTTGTAATGCCATCTTCTGTTCCAAATTATTCTCCCTCTTTAGAAGTATTTTCCATGATCACATCTCAATTTTGCTGGCTACATCAATGTTTTCTGATGAAAGCTACTATCCATAATATTCAACTCTTACAAATTTCTAACTTTATTCTCCTCCCCTGCGATTTAAGACCTATATTATCTATTATTAAACATCATGCAAGCTACAGACAAGGATGTTTTCAGTTATTCTCATTTTTTCCACTCCAGAGAGTCTTGGTCACCAAGTCATCCTTCTTTCCCTCTCTTTGTATAACTACCTTTATTAGTAGTACAGATAATAGAAAGAACAGCTCAAAAGCCGGTGCTTTGACGTTATAGGCCCAATTTTAATGTATGAGTTTTTTTTTAATTAGATATTTTCTTAATTTACATTTCAAATGCTATTCTGAAAGTCCCTTCCCACCTCCCCCCTCCCTGCTCCCCTGCCCACCCACTCCCACTTCTTGGCCCTGGCGTTCCCCTGTATTGGGGCATATAGAGATTGCAGTACCAAGGGGCCTCTCCTTCAAATGATGGCTGACTAAGCCATCTTCTGTTACATATGATTCTAGAGACAGGAGTTCTGGGGGTTCTGTTTAGTTCATATTGTTGTTCCTCTTCTAGGGTTGCAGAGACCTTCAGCTCCTGGTGTTCTATCTCTAGCTTCTCCAATTTGGCCCCGTGGGCCCTCTTATGGATGACTGTGAGCATCCACTTCTGTGGGAGTAGCTATATCAGGGTCTCTTCAGTAAACACTTGCTGTCCTATGCAATAGTGTCTGAGTTTAGTGACTGATTATGGGATGGATCCCCGGTGGGTTAATCTCTGTATGGTCCATCCTATCATCTTAGCTTTAAACTTTGTCTCTGTAACTCCTTTCATGGGTATTTTGTTTTCTAATCAAAGGAGGAATGAAGTATCCACACGTTGGTCTTTCTTCTTGGTTTTCATGTGTTTTGCAGATGGTATCTTGGGTGTTCTAAGTATCTGGGCTAATATCCATTTACCAGTGAGCACATATCCCATGACTTCTTTTGTGATTGGGTTACCTCACTAAGGATTATGTCCTCCAGATTCATCCATTTGCCCAAGAATTTCATAAGTTCATTTTTTTTAATAGGAGAATAGTACTCCATTGTGTAAATGTACCATATTTTCAGTATCCATTCCTCTGTTGAAGGACATCTGGCAAGCTTGTACAACCACTCTGGAAGTCAGTCTCGTGTTATCTCAGAAAATTGGACATAGTACTACCAGAGAATCCAGCAATACCTCTCCTGGGCATATACCCAGAAGATGTTCCAACTGGTAAAAAGGACACATGCTCCACTATGTTCATAGCAGCCTTATTTATAATAGCCAGAAGCTTTATGAGTTTTTAAATGCTTTCAACTCTGTGTTTGTTTCTCTTTATACAGTTGATTTTGTGTTACAGTTCATCTCTGTAGGAATATGAGTATGAAAGCCAAAGTAAAGTGATTTCATAATTTTTAGGGGGGGGGGAGTAAGTGTAATCTCTTAAGGTGAATACTAGTAAACATTTGGCATGGCAATTTCATGGACAACTTCAATTTGACAGGTTAATGCTGGCAATTCCTTGTGTGTTCACTGAATTTGGAGAATGTACTTTGTTAGGTTTAATTATCTGCATCACAAGATATCTGTAAGAATAAATTCTCCCTAAACCAGCTATAGAAACTTTATGGCGGAGGGGGGTGTCAATCTAGATGATTTTAGTAAAGCAGAAATTATACTCAGGAAATTTATATTGTGTTTGTTTTAATTATTTGATATTTATCTCAAAATGGTTGAGTAGGTAGAGATTGGTGAGAATTTAAATTTTCCACATGAAAATAATACTTTGGATATATGAATGATGCTTCTTCTGTTGTATTAATCTCACACAGATTTTCAATGGGATTCAAAGCATATTAATTCAGAAAACTGTAATTTAGGATCTCTGATGTCATAAAGCTAAAATCTGTTCAATATGGCCTCCACTTCTGCTCCAGCAAGACCAAAAATTAATGTGTTTTTGGTTTTTTAATACAGTTCACACTATGTATATTTTCAATATTTTAATTTTATTTTGAATTTTCATTTTATCTTTTTAAATCATTTTTGTAAACAGGTTTAGTGTGAATAATTTCAGATTCCCTGTTAGTAAAAGGAGAGGAGGTCAGCAATCTCAAACTTACATTAGAGAAGTAGAGTACAGCAATTCAAATTTCTTTTTAATTATTGTTCTTTTTTTTTTTTTTCTCTTAAGAAAAGACTTTATTGCGGCCACACAGCCTATACCAGCCCTAGGCGCCTGCCCCCCTTCACTCCTCCTCCTTACCTTGGGTCTGGGTAGAACAGAAAATTCACCAGGTCCCTAGGCAGAAGGCAGAACTCCAACACCCCACTTCTGTCAGTGACTATGCCATTTTCTTATCTTTTTTTTTTATTAAGTATTTTCTTTGTTTACATTTTAAATGTTATCACCAAACCCCCCTACAGCCATCCCCTGTCCTGCTCCCAAACCCACCCACTCCTGCTTCCTAACCCTGGCATTTCCCTATACTGGGGTTTATGATCTTCCTAATACCAAGTGCCTCTCCTCCCATTGATGGCCTACTAGACCATCCTCTGCAACATATGCAACTAGAGACACAGCTTTGGGTGGTACTGGCTAGTTCATATCATTGTTCCTCCTACTTAGTTGAAGACCCCTTTAGCTCCTTGGGTACTTTCTCTAGTTCCTTCATTAGGGTCTCTGGGACCCATCCAATAGATGACTGTGGGCATCCACTTCTATATTTGCCAGGCATTGGCATAGACTCACAGAAGAGAGCTATATACAGCTCTGTCAGCAAAATCTTTCTGGCATATGCAATAGTGTCTGGGATTAGTGGTTGTATATGGGATGGATACCTGGGTGGGGCAGTCTAAGAAGGTCCTTCCTTCCATCTTAGCTCTGAACATTGTCTCGGTAACTCCTTCCATGGATACATTGTTCCCCATTCTAAGAAGGAATGAAGTATCCACACTTTGGTATTCCTTGTTCTTGAGTTTCATGTCTTTTGCAAATTGTATCTTGGACCTTCTAAGGTTTTGGGCTAATATCCACTTATCAGTGAGTGTATAGCATGTGAGTTCTTTTGTGATTGGATTACCTCACTAAGGATGATGTACTCCAGATGCATCCATTTAATGCCTAAGAATTTCATGAATTCATTGGTTTGAATTGCTGAGTAGTACTCCATTGTGTAAATGTACCACATTTCTGTATCCATTCCTTTGTTGAGGGACATCTGGGTTCTTTCCACCTTCTGGCTATTATAAATAAGGCTGCTATGAACATAGTGGAGCATGTGTCCTTGTTATAAGTTGGAACATAATCTGAGTATATGCTCAGGAGAAGAATTGCTGGATCTTCTAGTAGTACTATGTCCAATTTTCTGAGGAACTGCCTGACTGATTTCCAGAGTGGTTGTACCAGCATGCAATCCCACCAACAATGGAGGAGTGTCATTCTTTCTCCACATCCTTGCCAGCATCAGCTGTCACCTGGATTTTTGATCTTAGCCATTCTGACCGGTGGGAGGTAGAATCTCAGTGTTGTTTTGATTTGCATTTTCCTGATGATTAAGGATGTTGAACCTTTTTTCAGGTGCTTTTCAGCCATTTGGTATTCCTCAGTTGAGAATTCTTTGTTTAGCTCTGTTCCAAAAAATTTTAATGGGGTTATTTGATTTTCTGGAGTCCATCTTATTGAGTATATATATATATATATATATATATATATATATATATATATATATATATATATATATATATATATATATTGGATATTAGTCCCCTTTCTCCCTCTCTGATTTTGAATTGGTAAACATCTTTTCACATTCTTTTGGTGGACTTTTTGTTTTAATGACAATGTCTTTTGCCTTACAGAAGCTTTGGAATTTTATGAGGTCCCATTTGTCAATTCTCGATCTTACAGCACAAGCCATTGCTGTTCTGTTCAGGAATTTTCCCCCTGTTCCCACTTTCTGTTCTATATGTTTCAGTGTTTCTCGTTTTATGTGGAGTTCCTTGATCCAGTTAGACGTGACAGTAAAACAAAATGATTAAAATGGATCAATTCGACTTCTTCTACATGATAAGTCCCAGTTGTGCCATCAAGATTTGTTGAAAAATGCTGTCTTTTTTTCACTGGATGGTTTTAGTTCCCTTACTAAATATCAAGTGACCATAGGTATGTGGGTTCATTTCTGGGTCTTCAGTTCAATTCCATTGGTATACCTCTCTGTCACTGTACCAGTACCGTGGAGTTTTTATCTCAATTACTCTGTAGTACAGCTTGAGGTTAGGCATGGTAATTCTAGCACAGTTTTGTTTATTGTTGAGAATAGTTTTTGCTATCCTAGGTTTTATTCCAGATTAATTTGCAAATCGCCATGTCTAACTCAGTGAAGAATTGAGTTGGGATTTTGATGGGGATTGCATTGAATCTGTAGATTGTTTTTGGCAAAATAGCCATTTTTACTATATTGAGTCTCCCAATCCATGAGCATGGGAGATCATTCCATCTTCTGAGATCTTCTTTGATTTTTTTTCTTCAGATACTTGAAATTCTTATCATAAAGATCTTTTACTCCCTTAGTTAGAGTCACATCAAGGTATTTTATATTATTTGTGAATATTGTGAAGGGTGATGTATCCCTGATCTCTTTATCAGCCACTTTATCCTTTGTGTAGAGAAATGCCACTGATTTGTTTGAGTTAATCCTATATCCAGCTACTGCACTAAAGGTGTTTATCAGGTTTAGGAGTTCTCTGGTGGAGTTTTTGGGGTCACTTATATATACTATCATATCATCTGCAAATAGCGATAATTTGAGTTCTTCCTTTCCAATTTGTATCCGCTTGACCTCCTTTTGTTGTGGAATTGCTCTGGCTAGAACTTCAAGTACTATATTGAATAGGTAGGGAGAAAGTGGGCAGCCTTGTCTGGTCCCTGATTTTAGTGGGATTGCTTCCATTTTCTCTATATTCAGTTTGATGTTGGCTACTGGTTTCAGTATATTGCCTTTATCATGTTTAGGTATGGGCGTTGAATTCCTGATCTTTCCAAGACCTTTATCATGAATGGGTGTTGGATTTTGTCAAATGCTTTCTCAGCATCTAAGGAGATGATCATGTGGTTTTTATCTTTGAGTTTGTTTATATAGTGTATTAAGTTGATGGATTTCNTCTGTTGCTGACGCTCATATCTATGGTTCCTGATTTTTTTCCTATGGTTTCTATCTCCAGGGTTATCTCCTTTTGGTTTTTCTTAATTGTTTCTACTTCCATTTTTAGGTCCTGGATGGTTTTGTTCCATTCCATCACCTGTTTGGTATTCTTTTCCTGTAACTCTCTCAGTATTTCCTCTTTAAATGCTTTTAGTTGTCTATCTGTGTTTTCCTGTAACTCTCTAAGTTTTTCCTCTTTAAATGCTTCTAGTTGTTTATCTTTGTTTTCCTGTGATTCCTTCTTATAGTCCTCCATCATCATCATGACCAGTGATTTTATATCCATGTCCTGCTTTTCTGGTGTGCTGTTGTATCTAGGACTTGATGTGGTGGGTGAGTTTGGGTCTGGTGATGCCAAGTACCCTTGGATTCTGTTGCTTCTGTTCTTATGCTTGCCTCCTGCCATCTCTGCCCGAGGAGACCTGGCGTTGGTACAGACCAGAAAGGACCCGCTGTTCTGCCCTGGGCCTTTATCAATCTCCTGGCTGATGTCTCAAGTTCCACGAGATTGGGCTGGAACAGAGGCTGTTTTCCCCTGCTCACCTCAGGTCCCAAGCTAGCTTGGGGAGTCCCGAAAGAGCCTAGGGGAGTGCATAGCACCTGTGGCCAGAGACCGAAGCTGGTGCTGGGCGGCCAGACCAGACCGGAAGGGAGGGGCTGTTCTGCCCTGTGCCTCTATCAATCTTGCAGCTGGTGTCTTAGGTTCCAGAAGATTGGGCAAGAACAGAGGCTTTGTCCCTGTGCTCACTTGATATCCCCAGATAGCTTGGAGGGTCCCAGAGGAGCCTAAGAGAGTGCACAGCACCTGAGGCCCGAGGCTTGAGCTCCTGATGTGATCTTAAAGTCCTGGAGTTGCTGGGCTCAGAGGAAAATGGTGTGGTGGGTGGTGCTCTGGCTGGGAGAGGCCCAGCCTCCGGTGGGGCGGAGTTCTCGGATCCTGCCCCTGGGGGTAACTGCTGACCCACTGCTCCCAACACCACCTCTGCACTGCACTCACGAGTAACCCTGATGCGATCGATCTTAAAGTCCTGGGGTGTGTGAAGCACAGGACAGGCCCTAGCTGCTTCCGCTGGGCTCCTTTAATAATATTCTTAGTGAATGATTTGAAATGTTCTTGAATTGCTGCTGTAAGATAATTTGCTTGTCTAAAATGATTGAAAATATTTACAAGTCTTGTGATTACTATGTGAACAAATTTCCCAAATGAATTGTGCAGTATGGATGATATTTTAAATACAACAGAAACAATTACACACTTCTAATAAATATCATTATTGTATCTAATAACATGAATAATGTCTTGTAGTACATACTATTGATTGAGTTGTATGTCCTTTACACTATGAAATACATGTGTGTAGTCTATTTTCCCTGGTGGTCCAATTTACACTTCTGTACATGGTGAGAAACAATACACTCTCAGAAAATATAGCATACTTCTTTTCATCAAAATATAATTCCAAAGGTTTTGTTTGTTTCAGTTGGGAATGTTCTGCAGTGTAATAGCAGATGAAAAAGAAAAAAGAAAAAAAGGAAAAAAGAAAAAACAAAGCATTTTTGGTTGTTGTTGTTCTTATAGAGCTCCTGAAAATATGTAAGGTATGACTATTTTGTGGAATGGTGACAGTTTCACACTTAACAAATATCTGCACAACAGGGCTGACAAAAATAAGAAAATATCTCGTATATAAAGAGAGACTATACTGAGCCAGGGAATACACAATGCATTTGAAAATACCAATAAAATATTTTATTTTGTAAAGATATATTTCATCTTTGTGTGTAAGTGTTTTGCCTTTATGCATGTTTATATTCCAAATACAGTCTTTTTGCCCAGGTAGGCAAGAAGAGGGATTTAGATCTTGTTGAAACTGGAGTTATTGGTGGTTGTGAACTACCATGTAGGTTCTGGGAACTGAATCTAGGTCTTCTGCAAGAGCAACACATGTTCTGAACTACTGAGAAAACTGTGCAGCCACAAATCATCTTTTTTTTTCAATTAATCACTTTAGTTGTTTACATTTCAAATATTATCCTCCTTCCAGATCTACCCTCCACAAATCCCTATCCCATTCCTCTCCCCTTTGTCTCTAAGATAGTGCTTCTCCACCCACCCAATTTTGCTTCACCCCTCTAGTATCCTCTAATACTTGGGTGTTGAACCTCCACAGTACCAAGGATGTTGAACCTCCACAGTACCCCTCCCACTGATGCCAGATGAGGCCATTCTGTGCTGTATATGTAGCAGGAGTCATGTATCCATCCATGTATACCTTTTGTTTGGTGGATTAGTCACTGGGAGCTCTGAGGGGTTCGGTTAATTGAGACTTTTGTCCCTCCTATGTGGTTGCAAGCACCTTTAGTTCCTCCATTCCTTTCCCTATCTCTGCCATTGGGGTTCCATGGATCAGTTCAATGGTTCTCTGTGAATATCTGCATCTGTCTTAATCAGGTGGTGGCAGAATCTCTCAGAGGACAGCCATACCAGGCTCCTGTCTGTAAGAACATCTTAGCATCAGAAATAGTGTTAAGGTATGGTTTCTGCAAATTAAATGGGTTGCATGGTGAGACCTTTCCTTCAGCCTCTTTTCAACTCTCTTTTGATGCCATGTATATATGGCACTGACTTGTTATAAAGTGTCATGAATATAGACAATAAAATGTGAATGAACTGCTTCAAAGTGTCTCTAAAACTTAGTTATAATGAGGTTTTCAAAATCATATGTTAATATAATAATTAAGCTAAAATTATTATTTTTTTTTATTTTTCTTTGTGTTCTGGTACAAAAGAATCAATATTGTCCTGTGTCTTAAGTAGAATAAACTTGGCTAATGGTTTATTCCTTCTCAAAGGGCATGACTCATATTTATCTAAAAGGTGGTAGGTAGTGAGTATTAGGGATCATAGTTTAAGAAGTTAGTGCTATCATTTGAATTATAAAATATATTAAGAGCTGTAAAACATAAATAGTATTAATTCTGAATAATAGAAATGTGTCATAATTCAGTCAATTAATAGTAATACCAACTCAAGTACTGTCTAGTTTATAAATAAATGTTTTACAGTTGTCCTATTGAATGAATAAATCGAGTTTGAAAAACTCTTAACTAAGTATATAATTTCTTCCCAGCTTCAATTCTGAAATCTTAAGTCATATCTTACATAGATATATATTAGTACTGAAGGTATGCTATGTCATGAAGCAAATTATCCCCCATTTGGTAAGCCTATGAAATTAAGCATGATATGTGTTTCCAAAATGCAACAGTAGAAAAGACACAGATTAAACCCATTGAAGAAGGAAATAATAGGAAGGAATAAATGAGTAGCAGTACCCAATAAGGACAGAGTCAAGAGTAGAAAACTGATGTGATGCTACTAATTTCTGGACTGGAGATAAAGGTAGATACCTACATTCCAGAAAACCTATGGAAGTAATATTACTCCAAAGAATTTATTAGTTTTTTAGCTGATGTATCTTTGTGCAGCTACCTTACCACTGGCATCGCTCTAAGTTGTGTCTTCATAGTTCCCCCAAGTTTGATTCAAATGCTAGTGGCTTAACTGGTCTATTGTTTCATAGTCAATCTCACATACACAGTTCTCAGAGACATTGCTTTAAGGTGTTCTGAATTTGCTTTATGCTTATAAAGGTGTATAGACCCATGTTGGAAGTGACAGTACTAATGATTTCTGAATTACCTCTAAAATCATTTTACCATTACTTTACATGCTCATTATAAGTTTCAATTGATGACAGATAAATCTGTTTATTACATAGGCATGTGTGTTCTCATCTGAACATATTTTTTGTGAATGTGTGGAAAATATTTCACATATTTATGTTCTGTTTCCACTTGAATGACAGTTTACATTTAAATAATTTCTCTTCTCTCATACTTTATTCAGAGTAGTGAAGAGAAACCAAACAACATATTCGATACATAAATGTTTCTTCATCCAAATCCAATTTCGTTGCTCACGAGTTACATCTTCCAGAAAACATTATATCACTCTAAACTCAGTCATGTAAGAAAGTCCCCTTTTCTTTGACCAAATAGCATGCTTCTAATTTCATAAAATACTGGAACAGGGTGGTTGATAACCATCAACCTTTAAACATTCTGTTTGATTACCACAGAGATGTTCTCTATAACATTGTAAACATTGTCCATAGCTATGAT
Organism: Mus minutoides; assembly: GCA_902729485.2. Lineage (NCBI taxonomy): Eukaryota > Metazoa > Chordata > Mammalia > Rodentia > Muridae > Mus > Mus minutoides. The sequence goes on along the minus strand of LR753306.1, from coordinate 1,972,512 downwards.
TTTCATCTGTAACTTCAACATACTGACATTTTAAAGTCAGTTCATGATAGTGAAGGTGGAGTTTCTACAATGGGCACCTGAAGAACTCTGACCATTACACATAACACAGTTCCAAAGCCATGCTATCTTTTCCAGTATTAGTTATAGTAAGCATTCTTGCACCTTGGTACCTGTTTTCTTTTAATTTCTCATAAATTACAGGCTAGAAATTCAAAGACAAGTAGATAGATCAGCTGCCAATTAAGGAATTGATTCCTTGTAGATATCCATTTTCACCTTCTTTTCATAAGAAACATAAGATTAGCTAGCTTTGTAGGATTTTTTTTTCATAAATGCTTGGTTCTAATTAGAGGGCTCTACTGTTATCAAGAGGCAACCAACTTGCAAAGACCCAAGAAGTGCATTTTCAAACCCATTACCTATTATTAAAATTTTAGCATATAAACTTTGATGGTATATAAATATTCAGACTATAGCACAGAGATTGAAAAAAATATCTTTAGAACAGTCACAGCCATCTATTTAATTTCAAAGAACAAAGCCTGTATGTAGAATTTGAGATCGAAAAAAAAATAGTGATGAAAAAAAGGCAGAGGATTAAAAAAAAATAAGAAACATACTTCAGTAGAGTGGCTATATAACCTTCATTTGAAATTTTATTCATGTTTTTAAGTATTATTCTTTTCATAGAAGTGTGTATTGGGGAAGGTAGGGAGCCTGTGCTATTTGTAATATTTCTTTTTCTATTGGATATTTTCTTTATTTTCATTTCAAATGTTGTCCACTTTCCAGACTACTCCCCCCCGCCAGATTCCCCGTCTCCCAACCCCCCTCCACCAGCTTCTGAGGGTGCTCCCCCACCCACCCACGCCTGCTTCTGTGGCCTCAAATTCCCCTATACTGGGGTATCGAGCCTTCACAAGTCCAAAGACCTCTCCTCTCTTTGATGCCCTACAAGGCCATCCTCTGCTGCATATGCTACTGGAGCCATGTGTCCCTCTTTGTGTTCTCCTTGATTTGTGGTTTAGTCCCTGGGAGCTCTGGAGGTCTGGTTGGTTGATATTATTGTTCTTTCTATGGAGTTGTAAACCCCTTCAGTTCCTCAGTCCTTCCCCTAACTCCCCCATTGGGGACCCACTGCTCAGTCAGATGGATAGCTATGGGCATCAGCATCTGTATTGGTAAGGCTATGGCAAAGCCTCTCAGGAGACAGCTATATCAGGATCCTGTCAGCAAGCACTTCTTGGCATCAGCAATAGTGCCTAGGTTTGGTGACTGTATATGGGATGTGTCCCCAGGTGGGGCATTCTTTGGATGGATTTTCCTTCAGACTCTGCTCCACACTTTGTCTCTGAATTTGTTTCTGTATCTTGTTCCTCTTTCTACAGACCATCTACTTAAGGGTTTGTGATACATATTCTGTTCTTGTTTTAAAGGTCTCTGAGCACAGCTTAGGCTATAGAGGCAGGACTATTGTCTTAGTTAAGGTTTCTATTGCTATGATGAAACACTGTGACAAAAAGTAACTTGGGAAGGAAAGGGCTTATTTCATATTATGCTTCCACATCACAGTTTATAACCTAGTGAAGTCAAGGTTAGAACTCAAAATAAAAACCTATAGGCAAAAGCTGATGGAGAGGCCAAAGAGGAGTGCTGCTTACTTACTTGCTTCTATGATTTCCTCACCTTCCTTCTTTTTCTATATATTTTCATTAGATATTGTCTTTATTTACAATTCAAATTCTATCCCCTTTCTCCATATCCCCTCCAAAAACTCTCCTATTCCATTCCCTCTCCCCCTGCTCACTAACCCACCCATACCTGATCTCCTGTCCTGGAATTCCCCTACACTGGGACATTGAGCCTTCACAGGACCAAGGACTTCTCCTTTCAATGATGTCCCACAAGGCCATAGTAATATGCAGCTGGAGCCATGAGTCCCTCCTTGTGTACTCTTTGGTTGGTGGTCTACATATCCCAGGAACACCTAAAGTGTAGCACCATTCATACTGGTATAGGTCTTCCTACATCAATCACTAATTAATAAAATGCCCTACAGGCTTGCCTACAGGCCAATTTTATGAAAGCATTTTCTCAATAGCAGTTCTTTTCAGACAACTTACTTTTGTCAAGTTGAGAAACACAAAGCATTTTGTTTAAAGAATTATGGCAGACCATTCATTTATTTTTAGCAAAAAACAACAAGATTTATTTTATATAAAAACAATATACGGCCAGGCATGGTGGCACACGCCTTTAATCCCAGCACTTGGAAGGCAGAGGCTGGCGGATTTCTGAGTTCGAGACCAGCCTGGTCTACAGGACATCCAGGACTACACAGAGAAACCCTGTCTCAAAAAACCAAAATAACAACAACAACAACAACAACAACAACAATAATAATAATAATAATAATAATAATAATAATAATAATAATAAATAAAAAAAACAATTAAGCAAAGCTGAAGAATACTGAGAATATATAACTTTCTTCTCAAACATATTTGGAATTAATGATTAGGGGACATTGATTATTCTGAAAATTCAGTAAGCTGTAACACAGATCAACAATAATAAGTTAGCATTTGTTTTAGACTTTGGCATGTTGAATATGGAAGGATATATATATATATATATATATATATATATATATATATATATGCTCAGACAAACTTTCATACTCTTTGATCACACTTAGGAAACTCATGTGAGCTAGTCTAGTCAATTTTATGTCAATTATATCATATGCCTAGCATCATTCATTATCAAAGGGATGTATGTTTTACTGTTTTGACTTACTGAGAGGACCACATGCACATTAATGATAAGCTTTTGCACATAGCTCAATAAAATCAATTTTAGTATATGTAAATGTTTCCTGGAAAGTGCATAGTTTTCTTAAGGTTTGGAAAATTAATCATGATTTTTTTAAGTAATAGTAGTTAAACTTAGAAATATATAATTTCTAGACTTTGACCTTTCCCAATGTACTTCTTTTAATGTTCATTAATTTTTTATATTCTTTTACAAGTTCTTATAATGAGCAAATAGTTTCCCTACAATGACTTCACTCACTTTCAGCACCCTAGGAAGCAGGTTATTAGGTTTTACATATATGAGTGCATCAAAAATATTCAAATTGCTTTTTACCAAGTGTTGTCATAGACGACTGTGCTGCCACATTTCATAAACCTCATTATTAGTACCAGTCCTCCGTAACTATAAATTAAAGTAGTAAAAAAGTAAAAATTGAACATTAATTTTTACTTTATCTCCCACCTTGTCTTTCTTTTGACATAATTGCTTTAACTTTTTACAAAATATGATCTTTTCTTTTTCACGCATGATTATATGTGAATAGTAGAAAAATCTATACTTCACTATTTAAAAAGTCATTCTACCTTATTTTCTTTGTCTCTATTAAATGGTATTTAGTAATGTTTTTCTAATCTAATAAAACTTTACCTTTCCCATGTATAAAATTTCATCAAACTTTAAAAGTCATGCAATTTTGGAGATTATTTGTTAAATATATGAAGCAAGGTGTTGTTCCACTGAGGGTTTTTCTTACTAAATGGAAGAACATTAAAGAATGATAAATTTATAGCAATTGTGCTTTGATATTTTCTCAGTCATTGTTTAGTTTATATAGAATTGCCTAAACTTTTATTTTCTGATGGCCTTATTTTTATATTTCTATTAAGTTGTTTAGGGTTAAAAAGAATCATAATCTGTAATTTTCCCCTTTGTTTTACGAGTAGAGACATTGGGCTCCCTCTTTAGGGTTCTTAGACGCACTTGTAAAATAATTTAGGAATTTACTCAAATGGACGCTCAAGGACAATATCATTATAGTTTTGTAATAGAAATTTATGCTGCTTAATCTGTGAATCTCAATAGCTACCCAAAGTGAAGAATGGAGAAAAAAATGGGAATGAGAGCCATGCTAATTGAGTTAGATTGGCACAGATGCCAGCCATATGCTGAGCAAGATCCTACATGATAGAGAAGGAAGCTTTTTTAAAAGAAAGTTCAAAGTCGTAGGAAAAGCATACTTGAAAAATCTAGAAAGCAGAAAAAGGAAATTTACATTTTTCTTCCCAATTCAGAAAAATGGGCAGATTTACAAAGCTGAAAGTGACTATTCTGGGGGAACAGAAATCCTGGGAAGAAAAAGTGAATCATCTTATAAAATGACTGGTGATTCCTCCCATCTTTTTATCTTCCTTGGTCAGTTTATTGAGCTGGCCCACTGAATTATCTCTTAGGGAAAAAATAAAGGCTGTGTCCAACTAGCCCTGAAGGTCTGTGTTTTCTTTAACATTTTTATGGTAGCACATTAAATAGTTGTGTTTAATGACAGACTCATGTCACCAAGTCATAATGTCCATTGTGTCTATTTATATTTTTATAATATGGTAAATTAGTCCATGATGCATTGTGACAACTAATTTCTGTTAATAACTTGAATCCGTCTAGAATTAGGTAAAACACAAGCAATTAGTATGAACATTTCCTCTGTGAGATTTTCTCTACCAGATATGGGAAATGAGAACATTAGTTGTTAAAGTCGTCAGAAATTTATAGTAGAAGACTAGATAAACTGATATGGAAAATGAAACTTTACTTTTTATGTGCTTGCCCTCACTCTCACTGGGAAGTTCTTCCATTATGTTACTTTATTTTATTTTTTGTATATGGGAATGTTATCACTGACACACCAGAAAATGGCTTTGGATCCCATTACAGATGGTTGTGCTCCATCATGTGATTGGTTGGAAATAAACTCAGAACCTCTAGAAGAGCTCCCAGTGCTCTTAACCACTGAGCCATCTTTCCAGACATATCCACACTGTTTTGTGCAATGAAAAACTACCATTTCTCTGCTTTTTTAAACAGCAAAGCATTCTCAATGAGAAAAGAAACTTAGAAAAAGATGATATGTTCTGTTACCTAGGTGTGTTGGTTACTTGCAATCATATATTTGGTTTTAATTATGCCAAAGTGATAAGATGATTTATAGCTAATAGAAGTTCTGGTATACTAAAAAGAAACATATAAGCATTGTATATATTTATTGACTTATATCTTAAATAATGTAGAACTGAAGTATTCTTGCAAAAAAGGCCAAAACAAACTGAAAACTGTATGGATGTTCATGTTAACTACTTATCTTTTTTTGGATAAAGGGATCATAATGTATTGCATTTAGATTTTTGAAACTAAATTGTGATATACAAAAGAGAAAGTGAAATCCATATGAAAAAGCTAGGTGTGTGATTGTATTTTAGGTTTCACTAAATAGTAAAAAGTTCTGTTTTACATAATCTTCAAAAGCACCGAAGTGACATTTATAGAAACTTAAGTCATGAAGATTAAATCCTTTTGCATCGCAAGGCTTTTATAAAAGTGTCACAACCTTGCCTTGAACACTGAAGATCGCACTGTAATATATAACATCCAATCCTGTAGGAGAATGTGAGTAATAAAATGTAGGCCTCATAAACCCTCTCCGACTATGTACCTGGCTTGCATCTTAATATGAGTTCTCTACTTTCAGTATCATTAAATCTGACATATCAAATTTTATTCTCTTTAGCCGTGTTGTTAGGATGACTGCCCACAAAATATGAACCTTATGTGGAGAATGCTTCACCTTGATACTGTTCTTTCTTTGCTTCAATTAACTTTAATACTTACCCTGTTGCAATTAACTGTGGAACATCTGTTGGTAAATTTTTATTATTAATGCAGAACATTTTTGTAAGAAAGTAAAACACATGTTCTAAATGTGTAGTATCATTCAAGTGTATTACTTTAATTTCACAATGTAAGTGAAAGGGAAACCAAGAATTGGAGAGCATAATAGAGAAGACCAATATCACAAAGAATCATGTATTTTCTCTCTAATATTTATAACCATGTCTTCCTTTCTTGTTTGCTATCAAACACTATATTTTCTATAGAATTGTGTTATAGAGCACAGAACAAAGAGTGATAATTTAGCTAATACTGTAAGGTTAATTTATTATTCAATTTATTAGCATGTAATATAGCTATGGTTGGTCATGTGACCCTATATTATAAAAGTTCCAGCCACATTTAGAAAAGATTTTCCAGTTGAACAGAATAATACTAGATATTATCTGTCCCTGGCAACTCTTTCCTATATTTGGATAAAATAGCTGAAACTATAAAATCCATATTAAACAGTTAAAGAAAAGCAGTCACAAGAAGACACCTCTAAAGTGCCTTGTACATCTATTTACTATTCAAACATACTTATGTGTCATAAAAGTAAACATATATGGATGGTTTAAGCAATGAAAGCCAATATTGTTGTGGTTATAAATTATGCCAGCTTTTGTTATACTTATAGACAACCACAGGTCAAATATGTTACAAGTATTTATTTTTCAGTGATGCGACTTTAAGTTACTCATTATTTTGTTGAGATTTCATCATCTTGATTTGTATTCATATAAAGATTGGGACATGAATATTTGTCATATCTTCCAATGTGGGGACCCAGAGTGAGTTATTGTCCATTATACGGCACACTTGATCCTGTAGGCAACTATTAGAGTCTAATGAGGAATGTCAGTGATGAGAATATTTACAGCATTTCTGTCTGCATAGGATTAAACAGATAAAGTATAACTTTAAAACAAATATTACAGAAATATGTCCTGACAGCAAGCAAGAAAAAATACAAGTGAGCATGTTTATGCCTTAACACAACTTACAAAAATAATTTTGACCACAGATTTATTATTGTATGGCATCAATCATTTCATATTTATTTCATGTATATAAGATCCAATCTCATATTCTAAGTACAATTTAGAAAGCTTTGTAAGATATTTCATCTAAATCATCAACAAATGTGTTATGTAAAGATAGAGTTATAACAGATATAAGAAACTAAGAAACACAAGAAACTGATGACTGAAAATGAACACTATTAAGACAATCAAAAATAGCATTACTCATGGAGTTGAGTGTGTATAAGTATGTTGGATGAGATTTGTCATTAAGTAAATATTAAGTTTGTACAGATTATGCAACTAAACTGAGAATTTTTTACCAGCTAACTTTAGGTAGTTAATATCAGGCAAACTTTGACCTAGTGCTGAAGTCAAATGTGAAGAGATCTTTTTTATTTTACTGATGCTTTTGCTTATTATGCAGAAAAAACTATATTCTAAATCTGTGACAAATGAAATTTATCGTAAATAATTAAAAATAGATCCATTATTATTTCTTTTCCCAGATATTTGTTCAGACTGTAATATAGACATAAATCTGTGATTAGATAATTTAAAATTACAAATGTGCTAATATTTAAATACTGCTCTCAATC